>JAJEJO010005780.1:93235-197649 GCA_020662805.1 Glaucomys volans | reverse complement strand
GATATGATATGATATGATATGATATGATATGATATGATATGATATGATATTATAAGCTAACCTGGAATTTTAAGCATTAAATAGGCCTGTAATTTTTCATCAGGCTATTTTGACTATCACAGTAACTGAAAGATGCTCCTGACATTTAGTCGACAGGGCAAGGATGACAGATATTTGCAGCATTTGGGCTAGTCCTACACAATGAAGAATCATCCTATGTTCCATATATTTTCTAATGTCCTGTGGGATTTTTTCCAGGATATACAGCTTATCTACAGAAATCACATTTTCTCTTTTTATCTGCCATGATCATCCATAATTCATCTTGTCCATATTCCCACTAGTTAAGACCATTTCATACTTTATCTTATTCTATACCAGTAAGTCTGGTCTGTTAATTCCTATAGTAATGTGGTTTTGTACTACTCTCCATCCACACTTCTACTCTTTCATTTTTCTTTTCATCTTATACAGAATAATTTCTGCCTCCGAAAGTCATTCTAATTTCTTATCAGACAATATATCTGACCATGTCATGATATCTTCTAGCTTAGCCCTTCTCAAGCTTTAATATATGGAAACAAATATTTTTATATTTTTATTACAAAAAGGAAATAGCAAAATAAGAACAATATTTAGAAGTGTTTTTTAAACAACTTTGATTTTTGTACCACCTTTACAAATTTTACTATATCCGCATACCTATGTGAATTTATTTATTTATTTATTTGCTTAAGGACTTTTTTCATATCAACACAATTTTTTTCTTGAGCACTTATTTTGACTGCATCCTTAGTAATATGCTTATGAATTTATTGATTTGCTTCTACTTTATTTTTACTAATATACTTTAACATAAATAGGTAACTGTGAAAATTTTAAATATATTAGTCTTATCCAAAATCATTTCATATATTACTGGTGTTTTGCAGAGCAGTGTTTGAAAAACTGACTCACATATGGAGATTTATATTAAAAACAAACAAACAAACAAAAAAAGCCAGAAAACACATTAAATTATGTTACACTTAACATAATATTAATTACATTATATTTATAAATACCAATGTTAAATAAGATTCTTTCATTAAAATGGGTAAATGCTTTAGCTACTAAAATAGGAACTCCTAAATATTAAACATCTGCTAAGTATAAATTGCTCTCTATAAAGACTAAGATATTATAAAATACGTAGTTCATTTTGACAATGTGAAAAATAAGGGTTTTTTTTTTTCCTTTTTGTTTTTGTCCGTTTTATACGCATCTGTCATCAGGCTGCATATCCAGCTACAGAATAGAACTTCCCAAAATAAATTTTAACCTTGAATAGTTCACTAGGAAAAGCTGTAAAAATCAAATTCAAATATACTTTCAGAGCATATACACAGACAAGTGTTTGTCAGTATTGAGTGAAATATTCCTGTTGGGCTCCCCTTTCCCATCATGTACATCCTCTCTTATCTCCAAATCCCTTAGGTATTCAGCCACCAAATATTGAGGACCTGCAAGGTCTCATGAGCTAGCCCTACAATTTAAACTATGATTCAAACTGATAATTTTCTGTGTATATAAACTGTAACAGCAGATTCAAATTTTTCTCTAACTTGTGTTTTTCACTTTAAGCATGTCTAAGTGTCTTGCATGGGTACAAAATGAATTTCACCAAAAGTGTTAGGGTTCCCTTGCAAATGTGACTTCCTTGATCTCCTTGCAGAAGTACAAAGTAAGCATTGCCCCTGAAGTCCTGAAAATAGCTTTGAGACAGTTGGTGGATTTTCATTGCAAAACAACAAAGTAAGTTCTGTGCCAGATATATTAACACTTCTCCATTCCTGTGTAATGGAAGGATCTACGATGTCCTTGACACAGCATCCTAACTCACCTTACTCTTTATTTATTCAACATTAAAAAGAGAACTATGTTACATTATGTACCTTAAAAAATAGTAAAATCAGCACATTAAGGGATGAGTGAGAAGAGGCTAATCAAAAAATTTTAAGGATCACTTCACAAGGTATTATTAAACCAAAAGCTCTGTTATGACAATTTAGCATCAGGTGGTAAAGATTGTTTCTTTTAAAAGTCTCCCTTTTTACATAGCTGTGACTCAAATGCCCTTTACTACTCATTAGTTTCTGGAACCAAATAATGGCCACGACCAAGCATATATGGTACCTATTGAAATGTGGGAGAACTGGATACTCACTCAGGCTAAGGACCCCTTCTAAATTTCTAATTCAAATCTCTTGGAAAATTAACCTTGTTGTTATTAATATTATTATAAAGTTGCAAATTTCCTATTTTGTCTGATCATGTTTTTGTACTTCTCTGGAAAAAAGTGAAAAAAATATGTATCAAACATCATAGAACCAAGAAAGGAATTACAAAAAAAAAATGCTTTTTATAATGAAAAATAATTTGTGTAAACAAGACATTTAATAATCCAAATGAGATGACTGGACACATATCTCTAGCTTCTTAAATTAGAACATAATACTATTGGGTCCACTTAAATGACTTGTCCCTTATATTTATAATAATCTTAGCATATTCCCCTTCTAAGACTCTTAAGTCACCCTGAATTCATATTATCAGAGCACTTATTGTCTAATTTTAGGATTGCCTTTTTATTAGATAGAAGTTAAAATAAAATTTACCAACTTAGTTTAAAAATAAAGTTCACATTAAACATAAAGCTGAAATCAAAGTTGTTCACTTTATTGGTACAATCTGTAGTTCAAAATTATCATAATACATATGTAGTTGTCCCTTCATTATTGTTGGATAATATACCATGAAAATTTATGGAATTACACACTGTAATAATGTGCATTCTGATCATATGTAGTAGGTAGTTGACTTTTACACTCAGCCACATCAAGAAGACTAGAATTCTTTTATCCTGACAATCATGTACTTTTTAAATGATAGCATCGCACAAAGATGTTGCTATTTCCACTGCTACTGCCACCACATTTAACAAAGTGTTATCATTTAAATTGACTTTAAAGCTTTCCAGGATATTCACTTTTTAAAATCTTTTTCTAGCATATTCAACAATATTAAATATTTATTGTATCTAATAAGATCACACATATTAATAAGATGCATAAACTCCCTAATAAGTAACTTTTGCTGATAAGAGGATACAGATGTTTTGCATCACCTTTTTTACTGCCTCCAGATTTTCTTAGTGTTTCTTCCAATTATTTTAGGAAATGTAGTGTTGAATATTCTAGTTGTTGCTAAAACCTACATTACCAATCTGAAATGCCAATGAAATGGAGCAGCACAGATCTATAGAAAGAAAAACACCCTTGGATAAGGTTATTACATTTTTATGCAGGAATAAGATAAGGATTAAAATATTTAAATAAATTCAGATAATTTTAGAACAGAAAGGGATTAAGATCATTTCATCAGTGGCTGTCAAATTTAGCTATGTATCAGAATCACTTAAGGAGCTCATTAGAAAGCACACACTCCTATATCACATGCAGAGCAATACTGGGTGAAGTCTTAGAATTTTTCTTTTTAACAAGTACCTTACGTTCATAGCCAGGTGTTTTGGAATCACCAATGTAATATAATACCTTGCACACAGGAATTATGTCATCTCTATAATTCATCTATGTAACTCTAGGTATATCAGAAAAGTGCCAGGTACATGGCAGGTGCAAAATAAATGTTTGCAGAAGACGGGACAGAAAATGGGTTAAAAAAAGAAAAGTTCCATGATTTGTGGAATGTACCATACTTGAAAAGTATTAGAATCCACTTCTTAATTGACCCAGCAAAGGTGGGATAAGAACTTCAGATGCTTTCTTTTCCACAGGTCATTCATTCATATCAAATATAGTAAATAAATCATCCAAAATTGTCAATCTCATAAGATTATATTATGGGCATGCAGGTATGTATAAAGATAGTATTCCCATCTCACAAGTGTTCTCTAGTCATAGAGTTCTTACATATTATAAAGATATTTCTTAACCTTTTCCAGCTTTGGTGTTTTAATATGTGGGTTTGCTTAATAATTTAAAGATACATTGTATAATTCCTCGAAGCAGAAAACAATGTCATAGGCATCATTGCTTTTATCTATCTACTCCCTATCCTAATCCTTTTGTGGCACTTACAAAAGTATAGTAGGTACTGGATGTTTCTTCTAATGGCCTTTTGAACTATTGTACTAGAGTTTGATTACATTTACAATTAAGTTTTCAGTATAAGAGAATATTGTGCAATGGCATTCTCTGATTATTAGCAACATTTTAGGACCTTAGTATAAGATTCCCAGAAGGATGGAAAGGGAGACAAGGAGGCAGAGAGGGCAAAGGAAGGGAAAGAAGAGGAATAATAACATTCTTCAGTTTGCAAACTATTCATCTTGGTTTATATTCTCACATGAAGTCTTTATTGACGCCCATAATGGTCTCATTTATAAGTCAGTTTTTCTAATAGTTAATTGTTAATACAACTTATCTCATGGGGTTTTGATTTCTCAAAAGATTCCCCAAATTATAGTCATCAGGGCTTAAGGGTGAGCCCTGTAAGATCATTGTTGTAAATGAATGTGCTATACATCATTTGGTAATTCCCTTCATTCTCTTCATCAGTGTGAATGGCACTCATGACTACTTTTAGCCAGGTGATAATATCAGGATCATTTTGAACATAGGGACTTTTTGTGGGCAGTGAGAAGAGTAGACTTGAATAAAAGAGCTGTGTATTACTGCAGAAATTAGGATGAGACCATCCAACCTGAAATGATTTAACTTGTACAAATATGCAAGATTAAAAAAGTGTAGTAACCATAACAACCTAATCTTTCATAATGAGTATAGACTATTAAAATACCTTTTTAAATGTATTTTTTTATTTGTTCTCTTTAAATGTACATGACACTAGAGTGTATTTTGACATATTATACATACATGAATTGTAACTTATTCCACTTAGAGTCCCAATTTTGTGGTTGCACAGGATGTGGAGTTTCATTCGTGGTGTATACATACATGAACATAGAGTGTATATTCATTACACTCTCTTTCCTATTCCTATCTCATCTCCCTTCCTTTCATTCACCTTTGTCTAATCCACTGAACTTCTATTCTTCCCCTCCCTTCCTGCCTTGTTTTCTGTTACCATCCACATATTAGAGAGAACATTCAACGTCTAGTTTGGGGGATCCATGTATTACTCTTTTTTAAATTTTTTCTATTTTACTCTGATTAGTTGTACTCTAAAATGCATTCATACATTTTGATAGATCATATATAAATCTCTCATTTTTCTGATTATACATAGTGTAGGATCACATCAGTCATGCAGTCATATATGTACATGAGGTAATAATGTCTGTTTTATTTTATCATCCCTTCCCCCATACCTCTTCCCCTCCTTTCACGTTCCTCTACCTAATCTAAAGTAACTATATTCTTCTATATCCCCCACCCTGTTATTGTGAACTAGCATCTGCATATCAGAGAAAACATTTGACCTTTGGTGTTTTGGGTTTGGCTTATTTCACTTAGCATGATATTCTCTAATTCCATTCGTTTACCTGAAAATGCCAAATTTCATTCTTCTTTAAAACTAAGTAATATTCCATCATATGTGTGTGTGTGTGTGTATATATATATAGACATATATATATATTATTTTTATATGCATCACATTTTCCTTATCCTTTCAACTGTTGAAAGCATCTGGGCTGGTTACATAGTTTAGCTGTTGTGATTTGAGATGCTATGAACATTGATGTGGCTGTGTCACTGTAGTATGTTGATTTTAAGTCCTTTGGGTATAAACCAAGAAGTACGGTTGCTGGGTTAAATGGTGGTTTCATTCCAAGTTTTCTGAGGAAACTCCATACTGCTTTCCATAATGGTCGCACCAATTTGCATTCCCACCAGTAATGTATGAGTGTACCTTTTTCCCCACATCCTCACTAACATTAATTGTTGCTTGTGTTCTTGATAATTGCCATTCTGATTGGAGTGAGATGAAATTTTAGAGTAGTTTTGATTTGCATTTCATTAATTGCTAGAGATCTTGAACATTTTTTCATATATTTGTTAATCAATTATATATCCTTTTTTGTGAAGTGTCTGTTCAGTTCCTTAGCCCATTTATTGATTGGGTGATTTGTTTTTGGGGTGTTAAGTTTTCTGAGTTCTTTATATATCCTAAAGATTGATGTTTTATCTGAGGTGCATTTGGTAAAGATTTTCTCTCAATCTGTAGGCTCTCTTTCCACATTGTTGTTGTTTCTTTTGCTGAAAAGAAGCTTTTTAGTTTGAGTCCATCCCATGTGTTGATTCTTGATTAAACTTCTTATGCTCTAGGGGTCTTGTTAAGGAAGTCAGGTCCTAGACTGACACAATGAAGATTTGAGCATACTTTTTCTTCTAGTGGTCACAGGGTCTATGTTCTAGTGCCTAAAGTTTTGATCCACAGTGAGTTGAGTTTGGTGCAGGGTGAAGATAAAGGTTTAATTTCATTTTGTTACATGTGGCTTTTCATTTTTCCCAGCACCATTTGTTGAGTAAGCTATCTTTTCTTCACTGAATGTTTTTGGCACCTTTATCTAGTATGAGATACCTGTATTTATGTGGGTTTGTCTCTGTGTCTTCTATTCTGTACCATTGGTCTACATGTCTGTTTTGGTGTCAATACCATGCTGGTTTTATTACTATAGCTCTGTAGTATAGTTTGAGGTCTGATATTGTGATGCCTCCTGCTTCACTTTTCTTCCCAAGATTTACTTTGGCTATTCTGGGACTCTTATTTTTCCAAATTAATTTCATGATTGCCTTTTCTACTTCTATGAAAAATGCAATTGCGATTTTAGTAGGAATTGCATTAAATTTGTATAAGACTTTTGGTAGTATGGCCATTTTGACAATATTAATACTGCTTATCCAGGAGTATGGGAAGTGTTTCCATCTTCTCAGGTCTTCTTCAATTTCTTTCCTTTAGTGTTCTGTAGTTTTCATTGTAGAGGTTTTTCATCTCTTTTTTTTAGATTGATTCCCAAGTATTTTTTCTTTTTTTGAGATAATTTTGAGTGGGGTAGTGTTCTTTATTTCTCTTTCAGTGGATTCTTCAGTGGTGTATAGGAATGTGTTTGATTTATGGGTATTGATTTTATATACTGCTACTTTGTTGAATTCATTTATTATTTGTAGAAGTTTTTGGTAGAATTTTTTTTTGGATCTTCCAAATATAGAATCATATCATTGGCAAATAGTGATAGTTTGAGTTCTTCTTTACTATTTGTATACCTTTAATTTCTTCTGTCTAATCGCTCTGGCTAGCATTTCAAGGACAATGTTGAATAAAAGTGGTGAAAGAGGGAATCCTTGTTCCAGTTTTTAGAGGGAATGCTTTCAATTTTTCTCCATTTAGAATGATGTTGGCTTTGGGTTTAGCATATATGACTTTTACAATGTTGAGTTATGTTCCTACTATCGCTTATTTTTCTCCCATTTTGAACATGGAGGATAACTGTATGTTATCACATGCTTTTTCTGTCCATTGAGATGATCATATCATTCTTGTTTTTAAGTCTATTGACATCATGAATTATGTTTATTGATTTCCATGTGAACCAAACCTGCATCCCTGGGATGAATCCCACTTGATTGTGGTACACTATCTTTTTAATATGTTTTTGTATGTGATTTGCCAGAATTTTATTGAGAATTTTTGTATCTATGTTCATCAAGGATATTGGTTTAGTTTTCTTTCCTTCGTGTCTTTGTCTGGTTTTGGTATCAGGGTGATACTAGCCTCATAGAATGAGTCTGGAAGGATTCCCTCTTTTTCTATTTCATGGAATAATTTGAGGAGTATTGGTATTAATTCTTCATTGAAGGTCTTGAAGAACTAGGCTGAGAATCCATCTGGTCCTGGACTTTTCTTATTTGGTAGGCTTTTAATGGCATTTTCTATTTCATTGCTTGAAATTGTTGTGTTTAAATTATATATGACCTCCTGATTTAGTTTTGGTAGGTCATATGTCTCTAGAAATTTGTCTTTAATCTTTTCTGTTTTATTAGAATATAAATTTTCACAATAGTTTCTTATTATGTTCTGAATTTCAGTTGTGCCTTTTGTGATATTTCCTTTTTCATCATCTATTTTAGTAATTTGAATTTTCTTTTTTTCTCTTCCTTAGTGTTGTTAGGGGTTTATCAATTTTATTGATTTTTTTCAAAGAACCAACTTTTTGTTTTGTCAATTTTTTCAATTGTTTCTTTTGTTTCAATTTCATTAATTCAGCTTTGATTTTAATTATTTCCCATCTTCTTCTGTGTTTGTTCTTTATTTGTTGTTCTTTTTCTACGTCTTTGAGATGTAATATTAGGTCATTTACTTGTTGACTTTTTATTCTTTCAATAAATGAGCTCAATGCAATGAACTTTCCTCTTAGTACTGCCTTCATAGTGTCCCAGAGATTTTGATATGTTCTATTAGTGTTATCATTTACCCCTAAATATTTTTTCATTTCTTCTTTCGTTTCTCCTGCTATCCATTCATCATTCAATCATGTATTATTTAGTCTCCATGTGTTAGAGTAACTTCTATTTTTTTTTATCATTGATATCTAATTCCAGTTCATTATGATCTGATAGAGGAAGGATATTATCATTTTTTTTGTATTTACTACAAGTTGTTTGATGGCATAAGATACGGTCTATTTTAGAGGAGAATCCATGTGCTGTGGAGAAAAATGTGTTATTTTCTCATTGATGGATGAAATATTCCATATATGTCTGTTAAGTCTAAATTATTGATTGCGTTATTTAGTTCTATTGTTTCTTTATTTAGGTTTGTTTATAAGATCTTTCAAGTAGTGAGAGAGATGTGTTAAAGTCGCCCAGTATTATTGTGTTGTGGTCTATTTGTTTTTTTTTTGTTTTTTTTTTTTTTGAGTTTTTATTTTTAATTTTATTTTTTTTTTAACATTGATTGCCATCAACTTGTTTTGGATGAATCAAATTTTAGAGCTGGGAGCAATTTTGGGCACTGGTTAATCCATTGACCCTCCACCCTTTTTCCTGCTGGGTGCCCAGGATTGGGCCTCCAGATGCATAACATTCCCATGGGAATTCCCCATGTGCCTACTGTAAATTCCCCATGTGCCACTCCTTTTTCTCCTACACAAGAAAGTGTGTTAAAAGCGGGTAAGAATTAGATTGTTATAGGGCTAATGTATTATTTAAAAAAAAAAGATGAATCATTCTCAAGCTCTGGTACTTTAACCATTAGCATCAAATCACTCATGACACGGTTCATGACTGATTGAATTTGAGAAGAGCTGAGCTCCTTCCAAACCCCTGAATTACATTTAAAAAGTCATTTCGCCTCACACCATCTTCGGTTTCTCACCTGGAAGTGGGGAATAGCAAAATCTCCTTCTCTGGCTGGTTGAGTTGTGGTGGAAGGTAAATGAGATAATGAGCGTGAAAGCTTCAGGGAGTATAAAATCTTGAACAAACAGGCACTATGACTTTGGCTATCTGAATACACCAAGAGGCAGACACATCCTTCCAGGGGTTTTAGAAGCCACAGCAAGGGATGGGATTGTGGTTCAGTGGTAGAGTGCTTGCCTAGCATGTGTGAGGCACTAGGTTTGATTCCCAGCACTGTTGTGGTCTATTTGATTCTTGAAATTGAGAAGCGTTTTTACAATGGTTATGTCTTGCTACTGTATAATTCCCTTCAGTAGAATGAAATGACCTTCTTTGTTCCTTCTGCTTATGTTTGACTTGAAGTCCACTTTATCTGATACGAGGAAGGAAACCTCTACTTATTTATGGGATCCGTTTGAGTGTTTTTTTTCCATCCTTTCACCTTCAGTCTGTGGATGTCTTTGCCTATGAGGTAAGTCTCTTGGAGACAGCATATTGTTGGGTCTTGTTTTTTAATCCAATCTGCAAATTTATTTCTTTTGATTGATGAGTTTAGGCCATTAATATTCAGGGGTATTACTGAGATATGGCTTGTATTCCCAGTCATTTTGGTTTATTTGTGGCTTTTAATTTGATTTAGTTTCTTTTTTGACTATTCCTCTACTATAGTTCCTCCCTTTGCTGGTTTTCATTCTTTTTTCTGTTTCTTTTTTTCACTTCATCATCATGGAATATTTTGTTGAGAATATTCTGTAGTGCAGGCTTTCTAATTGTGAATTCTTTTAACTTTTATTTATCATGGAAGGTTTTTATTTCATCTTCAAATCTGAAACTTAAATTTTCTGGATATAAAATTCTTGGTTGGCATCCATTTTCTCACAGAGTTTGAAATATGTCCTACCTTTGAGGGTCTGGGTTGAGAAATCAGTTGAGATCTGAATTGGTTTTCCCCTATACATAATTTGCTTTTTTCTCTCACAGCCCTTAATATTTTATCCTTATTCTGTATTTTAGTCATTTTCATTATAATGTGGCTTGGTGTGGGTCTGCTCTAGTTTTGTACATTTGGGATCCTGTATTTGATTTTCCATTTCTTTCTTTAGGTTTGGGAGATTTTCTGATATTATGTCATTGAAAAGATTGTGCATTCCTTTGGTTTGTGTCTCTGTTCCTTCTTCTATCCAGATAACTCTTAAATTTTTTCTTTTCATGGAAGTTCTCTTCATGGATTCTTACCATCTTCTCTTCATGATCAACTTTATTTTCAATATTAAATATTTTGTCTTCATTGTCTGAGGTTCTGTCTTCCAAGTGGTCTAGTGTCTTGGTGATGCTTTCCATTGAATTTATAATTTGTTTTCTTGATTTCTACATTTTGAGGATTTCTGCTTCGTTTTTTTTCCCCACAATCTCTTGACTCTTTATTTGTGTAATCTTGCACTTCCTGTATTTTCTTTTTGATTTCACTCTTTACACCATCCTTTACTTTGCAGATCAGTTTTACTATGTAAATTCTAAACTTCTTCTTGGATATTTCTTCTATTGTGTTGTCAGTTGTTTCTCTTATTGGGGCATCGTGGTTTATTTTTGGCATTTTGTTCCCTTGTTTTTTTCATGTTATTTGTGTGTTTTCCCATTTAGTTGTATGTATCTGAGGCAATACAGATTCTACCCTGTAGACCTATATTGTCCCTGAAGATTTCCAGTATCCCGCCTTTAAGAAGGAAACCAATATCGGTAGCACCTAGTGCAAACCATATACATTCTCAAATCTAATGGCTTCCCCAAAGGTGACCACTCTCTTTCACTATAAACAGCAATGATGAGTTCCATCACTATCCACAATGAAAACAGAAAATTTGCCAGACAGATTTATAATCTCAAATAGTGGACAAGAAAGAACAGAAACAGTGCAAAACTTGGCGTTCATAAGGGAGAAAGAAAGAAGCCAGAAGCAAAAATCCACAGGAAGAGTGGAAGAGGAACCAAAAGAGTTTGACAGTTTGGTGGAGAAAAAATAGAAAAGGAATCAAGGAAGAAAGACAATCAAGAGGAAGAATACATATAATGAGAAAATAAAATTAAAAATATAAGAATATATGGCAGAACTGCAAAACACTATGCATGTATCACTGTCTTCAACAAACTGATGCACAAAAAACACCCTGCTCCAAATATGGTGGAGAGAGATGCCAGAGAAGAAGAAAAATTAAAAAATAAAGTAAGTCTTGGTGGAAAATTAAGCAAATGTCTCTGCCAGCATCCAAAAACTTCTCAGCCCTGTCTGAGTTCCCACAAGACTGCCTGACCCAGGCATACCCTGGTAGACCCAGTCACTATCTCACCAATCTGGACCTCAGATGTTCTTGGTTTGGCCACATTGCATTCCCAGGATCTCAATGCCACTGTAATTTGGAGAGCCACCAGGGATGAGCAACCCTGAGAGAGTAAGTAGATGGCAGCAACCCACACTCCCAAGAGGAAGGCCCATTGTTGCAGTCAAACCCGAGGGCACCCTCACACTGAACCTCCAGGTGTTGTTTTAATTTGCATTTCTCTAATTTCTAGAGGCATTGAACAGTTTTTCATATATTGAACATTTGTATTTCTTCTTCTGTGAAGTACCTATTCAGTTCCTTTGCCCATTTATTGATTGGGTTATTTGGTCTTTTGGTGTTAAGTTTTTTGAGTTCACTATAAGCCCTGGAGATTAATGTTCCATCTGAGGTGCAGGTGGCCAAGTTTTTCTCCCATTCTGAAGGCTCTCTGTTCATATTCTTGATTGTTTCCTTTGCTGTGAAGAAGCTATTTAGTTTCATGCCATTCCATGTATTGATTATTGATTTTAGCTTTGTGTGCTTTATGAATCTTATTAAAGAAGTCATTTACTGAGCCAGTGTGTTTGAGTGTTGGTTCTACATTTTTTTCTGGTAGGCACAGAGTTTCTATTCTAACGCACAGGTCCTTGATCCACTTTGAGTTGAGTTTTGTGCGGGATATGAGATAGGGGTTAAATTTCATTCCGTAAGAGATGGATTTCCCCTTTTCCCAGCACCATTTGTTGAAGAGGCTATCTTTCCTCCAATGTATGTTTGTGGTGCTTTTATCAAGTATGAGGTAACTGTATTTATGTGGGTTTGTCCCTGTGTCTTCTATTCTGTTCCACTGATCTTCTTGACTTTTTTAGTGCCAATATCATGCCAATTCTGTAACTAAACTCTATAGTATAAAAAAGTCTCATATTATGATGCCTCCTGCTTCACTTTTCTCTCAAAGAATTTCTTTGGCTACTCTGAGCCTCTTGTTTTTCCAAATGAATATCATGACTACTTTTTCTATTTGTGTAAGAAGAACATCATTGGAATTTCAATATGAATTGCATTAAATCTGTATAGCACTTTTTGGTAGGTAGTATAGCTATTTGGACAGTATTAATTCTGCCTTATCCAAGAACATGAGAAGTCTTTCTGTCTTCTAAGATCTTTCTCTATTTCTTTCTTCAGTGTTCTGTAGTTGTAATTGTGGAGGTCCTTCACCTCTTTTGTTAGATTGATTCCCAAGAATTTTATTTTTTTGAAGCTATTGTGAATGGAATGTTTTTTTCTAATTTCTCTTTCAGCTGATTAGTCATTAGAGTTCAGGAATAAAATTTATTTCTGGGTATAAATTTTGTATCCTGCTCCTTTGCTGAATTTGTTTATAAGTTCTCGAAGATTTTCACTGGAGTTTTTTGAGTCTTCTAAATCTAGAATCACATCATCAGGAAACAGATAGTTTGGAGGACATGGGTGGTCTTTCCATCTTCTAAGGTCTTACTTCCTTCGTTAGCATTCTGTAGTTTTCATTGTAATCTTTCACCTCTTTGATTAGATTTATTCCCAAGGTGTTTTTGTGTTTGTTTATTTGACTTTTGTTTTTTGAAGCTATTATAAGTGGGATAGTTTTCCTAATTTCTCTTTCAGCTGATTGTTGTATAAGAGCACAATTAATTTCTGGGTGTCAATTTTGTACCCTGCTGCTTTGCTGAATTCATTTATGAGTTCTAGAAGATTTCTGGTGGAGATTTTGGGTTTTTTAAATATAGGATTGTGTTGTCATCAAATAGGGTTAGTTTGAACTCTTTTCCTATTTGTATCTGTTTATTTTCTTTCTTCTGTCTGATTTCTCTGGCTACAGTTTCCAGGACTGTTAAATAGAAGTGGTAAAAGAGGGTATCCTGTCTCATTCCAGTTTTTAGAGGGAATCCTTTCAATTTTTCTGATTTAGAGTGATGTTGGTTTTGGGTTCAACGTAGGGCTTATATAATGTTGAGGGTATGTTCATACTCTTCCTAGATTTTCTGGTGTTTTGAACATGAATGGGTGCTGTGTTTTGAACATGAATGGGTGCTCAAAAAGCATCTATTGAGATAATCATGTGATTCTTTTCTTTAGCTCTATTTATGTGGTGAATTACGTTTATTGATTTCAGCATGTTGAACCAACCTTGCATCCCTGGGATGAAATCCAGTTGATCACTTTGCACTATCTTTTTATTATGTTTTTGTATGCAATTTGCCAAGATTTTAAGAATTTTTGCATCTATGTTCATCAAAGATATTAGTCTGACTTTTTGTTTCCTTGATGTGTCTTTGTTGGTTTTGATATCAGGGTGATGCTATCTTCATAGAACGAGTTTGGAAGGCTTCCCTCCTTTTCTATTTGATGGAATAATTTGAGGAAGACAGTGTTAATTTTTCTTTGAAGGTCTGTTGAAACTCACCTGAAAATCCATCTGGTGTTAGGATTTCTTTTTTGGTAGGTTTTTGATGGAGTCTTCAGTTTCATTGCTTGAAATTGATCTGTTCATATCTTCTATGTCCTCCTGATTCAATTTGGGTAGGTCATGTGTCTATAAATTTGATGTCTTCAAGATTTTCTATTTTATTGGAATATAAATTTCCAAAATAGTTTCTGATTATTGTTTGTATTTCACTAGTGTCCTTGGTGATATTTCCTTTTTTTGTTACAAATTTCAGTAATTTAAATTTTTTACTCTTTCTCTTCATTAGTTTGTCTGTTTCTCAATTTTATTTATTTATTTATTTATTCAAAGAACCACCTTTTTATTTTATTAATTTTTTGTTTTATTTCTATTTCATTGATTTCAGCTCTGATTTTAATGATGTTCTGTCATCTACTGCTTTTGGTTTTGATTTGTTGTTCTTATTGTATGACCTTGAAATGTAATGCTAGGTCAGTTATTTGGTGACTTTCTATTCTTTTAATTAATGAGCTCATTGCAATGAACTTTTCTCTTAGAATCTCCTTCATAGTGTTCCAGAGATTTGGTTGTATGGCTATTCTCATATACCTCTAAGTATTTTTTTCTTTCACCCCTGATTTCTGCTATTCATTTGTCATTCGATATCATATTATTTAGTCTCCAGGTGTTAGTGTAGCTTCTGCTTTTTCTATTTTATTGTTCATTTCTAATTTCATTCCATTATGATTGGATAGAATGCAAGGAATTTTCTCTATTTTTTTGTATTTGCTAAGAGTTACCTTTTGGCCTAAGATGCAATCTGTTTAGAGAAGGATTCTTGTGTTGCTGAGAAGAAAGCATGTTCAGACATTGATGAATGAAATATTTTTTATATGTCTGATAATTCTAAAATATTAATTACAGTTTTTACTTCTATAGCTTCTTTATTTAGTTTTTGTTTGGTGGATCTATCTAGTGATGAGAGAGATGTGTTACTGTCACTCAGTATTATTGTGTTGTGGTCTATTTGACTCTTGAAATTGAGAAGAGTTTGTTTGATGTATGTAGATGCTCCATTGTTTGGGGCAAAAACATTTACAATTTTTTTATCTTGTTGATGTATAATTCCCTTAAGCAGAATGAAGTGAACTTCTTGGTCCCTTCTTCGGCTTGAAGTCCATGTTATGTTATATGAGGATAGAAACTCCTACTTGTTTACAAGAGCCATGTAAATGATATGTTCTTTTCCCCATCCTTTTACCTTCAGTCTGTGGATGTCTTTGCCTATGAGGTTGGAGATTGCATATTATTGGGTCTTGTTTTTTAATCTAATCTGCCAGTTTATGTCTTTCGATTGATAAGTGTAGGCCATTTACATTCAATGCAGTTATTGAGATATGATTTTTATTCCCTATCATTTAATTTATTTCTGCTTTTTAATTTTAATTAGTTTCTCTTTTGATTGACCATTGTTCTAGTGTAGTTCTCCCTTTTGATGGTTTCATTTTTATTTTTCATTTCTTCATGAAATATTTTATTCATTTTATGTTTTGTAGTCTAAGTTTTCTAGTTGTGCATTCTCTTTACTTTTGTTTATCATGGAAGGTTTTCATTTCATCATCAATTCTGAAGCTTAATTTAGCTGGGTATTGTATTCTTGGCTGGCATTGATTTTCTTTTACAGCTTTGTATATCTTATTCCAAGACCACCTAGCTTTGAGGGTCTGGGTTGAGGAGTCAGCAAGAACCAGATTGGTTTCTCTCTAAATGTGACCTGTCTTTTTCTCTAGTAGTCTTTAAAATTCTATCCTTATTCAGTATGTTAGGCATTTTCATAGTAATATGCCTTGTTGTGGGTCTGTTGTAATTTTGTATATTGGGGGTCATGTAAGCCTCCTGATTTTGATTTTTCCATTTCATTATTAAGATTTGGGAAATTTTCTAATGTTATTTCATTGAGAAATTGTGCATTCCTTTGGTTTGTATCTCCAAGCCTTCATGTGTCTCAATAAATCTTATATTTGTTCTTTTCATGTTATCCCATAGATTTTGGAAGTTCTCTTTATGGTCTTTTAACATCTTTCTCCATGGTCAACTTTATTTTCAAGATAATATGTATTGTATTCATTGCCTGAAACTGTTTCATATGATCTTATTGGCTGGTGATACTTTCCACTGAATTTTTAATCTGGTTTTTTGATTTCTTCATTTCTAGGATTTTTGCTTGATTTTTTTTCCAAATCTGTATCTCTTTATTGAAGTGATCTTTCATTTCCTGTATTTACTCTCTAATTTCATTCCTTACTTCATCCTTTACCTTACAGATCAGTTTAACAATGAATTTCTTAAACTCCTTCTCTGATATTTGTACCACTGGGGTGTCCATGTATTCTGTTATGGAAGTATTTTGGTTTGTTTGGGGTGATTCGTTCCCTTGCTTTTTTCATGTTGTTTGTGTGTCTACCCATCTACCAATATAGATCCAAGGCAATAGAGTTTATAGTGTCCCTGAAAGTTTCTATTTTGAGGAGATAAATAATAACACAACCAGTTTAAATAATGTATAGCATTAAACCAAGTAGTTCCTTCTATGACATCTACAATGTTAATTGTCACAGTAAACAGAAATCATGTGATCATTGCCCACAATAAAAACAGTAAGTTTACAAAAGCTTTATAATTTGAAGTGGTGAACAGGGTTAAAGTAGAAGTAATTTTAGATGTGGTGATTATGTGGGAGGCGAGTAAATGGAAGTGAAAATTAAAAGAAGAGTGAATGAGAAATCAATACAGATTGGCTGTTAGCAGACAAAATAAGAGAAAGAGAATCAAGGGAAACATAAGTAAGAGAAAAAGAAAAAATATATGTAAAATAATATAAAACAAAACCAAAATATATTAATCAAACATCCTAGCCCTCAAAAGACTGAGTCATGGATAATAACTGCCTTTAAAACTGCTAGAAATGAAAAACAGAGACAAATGGATATATATAAGTATCCTCAGTTTATACCCAAAGGACTTAAAATCCGCATACTACAGTAACACAGCTGCATCAATGTTCATAGCAGCTCAATTCACAATAGCTAGATTGTGGAATCAACCTAGATGCCCTTCAACAGATGAATGGATAAAGAAACTCTGCTATATATATATATATATATATATATATATATATATATATATATAATGGAATATTATTCAGCCATAAAGAAGAATAATATTATGGCATTTGCAGATAAATGAATGGAATGGAAATATTATGCTAAGTGAAATAAACCAACCCCAAAAAAACCAAAGGCCAAATGTTTTCTCTGATAAGTGGATGATGATACATAATGGACGTGGCAGAGTTGGGGGTAAGAGACGAATTTATGAACTTTAGATTATGTAGAGGGAAATGAGAGGGAGGAGGGGGCTGGGGTATGAAAGATGGTGGAATGAGGCAGGCATCATTATCCTATGTACATGTATGATTACACAAATGATATGAATCTACATTGTGCACAACCATAGAAACAAAAAGTTGTACCCCATTTGTGTACAATAAATCAAAATGCAGTCTGTAAAAATAAAAATAAAAATTTTAAAAATTAAAAAAATAAGTTCAAAAGTATAAATAATTTTAAGACTTTTGATATATACCAATTCACCTTTTACTTTACCAATTTACATTCCAAAATTGGCTTCTAACTTTGAGTTCTGACACTCTAAAAACCATGGGTAATTACCATCATGATCAATTATCACATAATATGTGAGACGTGTACATGTAAATTTATACTGAAATTTGGATGTATTCTGACCTGATACTAATTGTTAACCTTTAGAACCTTACCTGCACGAAAGTGCAATTTCTAAGACTCACTTTCCTCAATGACACACATGTAAACTCAACCATTATGATGCAAAAATATTGTAATCCTAGATTTTTAAAGTCAAGGAAAGTATACTGGAATAAAAAATAAAGTTCACCCTTAAAATTCTTTTTAAAAAACTAAGAAGAAGAAAGTTCATGATGAAATACTAAATAATTGTTTCTATTGGAGTTCAAAAAATTCTTGGCTTCCCTTCTCAGCAGTGTGAGGTGGGGTGGGCTGGAATGTGATGTCTGCTCCACCCCAGGGTGAGGTCAATTGGATGTGAGAGCAAATCTTGGAGGCCAAGCTCCTAGAGGTTGAGTTTAGACCTAGGTCGTCTATAGGTTTTTTGTTGAGTGATGATTGGTCTGAAGATTTTAATTCAGTACACTTCCAGGGTCCAGCAGTTTCTGGTTTGTGCTGGGTTGACCCTGGGTTCTGCCTGTGCAGCAAAGTAGCCAACCCTTTATCCCCTTCATCACCTGCAGATTCTGAGTTTCTGTCTCTCAAGTACAGCCTTCAACCTCAACCACTCCTGCCCCTGCCCTTTCAAATTCCAGGCCTTGTGCATCCCTCCCAGCCAGTCCTGTGAGCTGTGGGATTAGAGGGTTAGGGGAGTTGCCTAAACCTCTCTCTGCATTGACCCTCTCCTGGTCACTTAGTCACTCTCTGTGCAATGTGCTGTGGGTTTGCCAGCCCCAGGTTTGCCAGGAATCAGCCCCAACAGCTGCCCTGTCCCATGATGTGGCTGCAAAATGACTCATTTCTGTCTGTGGGCAGCTTTTCTACACAAGGATAGTGTGTAGCATACCTTTTAGGTTAGCCCATCAGTGTCTTTGATCTCAGATCTCTCCATTCCCAAACATGCCATAGGCTTCCCCAATATGTGGGTTCCTTTAATTCCCTTATCCTTCTACTTTGCTCTCAGGGGGACCACTCCATCTGGTGCTACTGGGGATTCATTCCCCATTTTATTATATTCAGCCTCCTGGGTCGCCAATCTGCTTTGAACATCCAGGATTACTTCCCAATAAAGCCCCCTTTTTATTTATATTTTTCACTCAACTTGCTGAGAAGCTGCCTATATGCTTTCTTGGTTTCACACCACTGAGCAGCCAGAAAAGTGACTTCCTCTATTCTGCCATCTTCCCCAAATACCCAAGCACTTTTTTCTGCCACCTTATATATGCCTGAATTATTGGTTCATGAGTATAGAATCATCAAGGTAGTTGAAACTTCATTTTAGAACATAACATCACTTGCCTAGTCTATTTTTTACATTGTTCCTGTTGTTAAATGTAAACTCTGCGAGTTAGTTTTTTGTTTTTTTTTTTTTTGAATTTCATAAGAATCAATCTAAGGTAGTGATTGGGAAAAATAGAGAAAATACAATGTTGAAGCACTAAGCTGAAGGTAGAAAGGAAACTGAGAAAGCGTGTCAGGAGATAATTATGGGATGAAAGTAAGAGGGGTTGACTGATGAAAAGCCTCATTTACTCTCAAGTCAGTTACCAACCCTGCACTGACCTAAGAACTTCTTCATTGAGTGGTGTGATACTGATCTTGATTTTCTATCCTTGGCTTTTATTCAGAGACTCCACTCAAGAGTAGATCATGTGTAATGTCTGATTGATCTATGTATACTTCAGATGAATACCCTTTTAAAATCACTAGCAAAACTTCTGAAAGGTTGAGAATTTATTTTTAAATTTTTATAACTCTTCCATTGGCAACATTAGACTCAGTAAGATGCTCAGTACATCACATATAGAATTGAATAGATTATGAAGTAAAAAGTTCTACATAAAATGGTTTTTCAGTTTTACTCACTCCTAAACCCTGATTGCACTCTAGCTATTCTATTGCTATACCCTATACACATGATTTCCCTTTTATCATCCACCTGCTTATTTCCATATTTTAGTCTGTAGTTTTCTGGAGGGCAGGGATTATGTTTACTTACTATTGTATCCTGCATACCTGGCAGAGTACCCAATGTTGAAGCTACTCAGTAAACATGTTCCTTGTATAGGTATATCCAGGTTTCACCATATGTAACTTTAGGTAAGTTAAGTTTGTTTGAAATTTTAAAAATCTTTTCAAATTTTTTTTGGAATCCACTTTTGCCTTCATAGATTTTTTAAAGAGATCTGAATTTATTATCAAAATACTACAGTAATCATCTATCATGTTCTTGCCATTTTACTCCAATTAATATTTAAGATACTATTTTCTTTTGCTTTACTCTAGAACTGAACAATGCCACAAAAACATTCTTTACTAAAGAATATTTGAAAATTAAGCAAAGCTTTCAGAAATCCAGCTCAGCAAAATGGCCTCTACCAAGCTGCAGAAAAGCTTTCCATCTTTTTGGAGGTAAGGAAACTAATACCTAACCCTTCTTCCCCCAAAAAAGTTCTGGTAACTTTGTTTGTTGATTTGTTCTTATACCCGATTTCTTCCTGTCTTAGAGTTGTAAGTGAACATTTACTTCTATTTTAATCTAATTTAAGTAAGGATTTTGCTAAGTATCTCCTTACTGAAAGCTACAAATATACATATAAAGAAAATGAAGTCTATACATTGAAAGCAAATTTGTGATAAACCAGGATTAAATTGATTTTCCTGGGGAGAATAACAGGGAAGGAGGGTGGAGAAAGGTTGATCAGTTAGTTTTAAATGACAGTTAGATAAAAATAAGCAGTTCCTGTAAGCTATGACCCATACTACACATAACGATAATATACTGTATATTTCAGAAAGCTAGATGAAAAGATTTTGCATGTCTTCACAACAAATGATAAATGTTTGAGGAGATAAATATATCTCACCTGATTTAAACTTATACAATATATGCACATATCAAAAACATATCATAACTCATTAATATGTATATCAGTTAAAAATTCATAAAAAAATAAATCGACCCATCAGTAGTTTATATATAGATGATGAACAGGCATCCCCAAAGAATCAGATTTGATAATACTGTATTTGAAAAAATCACTAGCACTCTTAATAAAAATTTTTATTAATTCAATTATCAAAAGCTAAATTTATTTAGTTTCAATATCTTACAGTTGTAAGAAAAGTAGAAAGTGACAGAGCCTTGCTATAGAAGGTGCCACAGAACTATACAATGGTCTGGGAATACAAGTGTTTAGGTTCAGGTCTAAGTAGCTATGTGATTCCAGGGATGTCATGAAACTTCTATTGCTTATCCTCAGATCTATAAAGTAAATAATTTTATCCCACCTAATTACTATGCTAGTTGTTAAAAGTGAGTGAACTAATGCAAAAGCACATTGTAATTTATAATTAATTGTACTATGTAAATATATAAAATTATCAAAATAAGGATAAGGTAGTCTCTAATGCCTCTTTGAGCTTAAAGAATGTGTTACCGTATGACCATACCACATGGACATAAAATATAAAGTCATCTTTTATAAATCCATGGTTTGTAAGAGCATGAACTACTGTGCAGTTTTAGTATTTACAAGTTATGATATTATGGGGCCTGATAAGAAAACTCCAGATAGGGGAATTATGATTTTCAGAGAACATGAGGAACTGCTACATAAGAAAACAACAAGATGATACAATGATGACAAAGATCCAATGCAGATAGATGCAGAGCCTGTATGGTGGAGGCAAAAAATAATTTGATACACTAAATCTCTTAAGTTTGAAGGAAATAATTTAAGGACCAATATAACTTTGCACAGTGGTTTGAATGAATAAAGTAGTTTAAGGACATACTCTAAGCACATACTTCCTTACAATGTGCTTAGTAACTAAAAATGTTATCTAGGGTTTGGTTTAAATAGGTTTAAAACATCAGATTTAGCCCAAAATATAATAGAAAATCAAATATCAGTCTTACATAAAAAGTTCATACCAAAGAGGAGAACATTCATAATTCGGTTTTTGTCCTTTAAGAAGTTTCCTTGTATCCTGTCTTCTACAGTATATTCAGTTTTTTAAAATACAATAATCCCACACTTCCCTTTATCTTTTTCTATTCTGAAGTAATACTAAAGCAATATTTCAAATAATTGCTCCTTTGTGATTTTTGTCTTATTTGTCCTATGTGGAATAGAAGAGTGTCATAGAACTTGATTTTATAATACATTTTCATGGCAAAGGTTCGAAGTAGCTTTATTACATCATTCAATTTAAAAGTATTTTAGTATCACAAGCTCAGCTGAACTGGGCAAGAGCTGAACTGTCAGGTAGCCAAGTAGAGTAAAGCAACAAGCCAAAAAGGAGAGAATTAAGCTTTAAATCACCTATTACAATGGCATAAGCAGGAGTCTAAACCTAGAGAAAATGCCTACTCCCCTTTTCCATTTTCCCCATGGAATAATACCCTGGTCCAGGGTCTAGTGGAACAGAGCAGAATGGGGATTGGCTCACTATACAGAAACTAAGTCTCCAACACTTTATGGATCCTGAAGTCAGGGGGAAAGTAACTTGGAGGAAGAGCTACCAGTGGGGAAAAAAAACTGGGTATGGAGTCACAGTGGAGAAAAATCCCCTCAAGTTATCCTCTTCTAATGCCCCAAAAGAGGCCTTAGCAGAGGCAACTGAGACCTCTGCCCAAGGTCTCAGCTAAAGAATCTAGGAATGAAGATGCTGTGAAAGAGTGTCCACTGGTCTGGCCACTCTCTGTGGAAACTGAAAATGCTGCTTGTGCACCAAGTCTGTCATGGGAAGGGCAGCTTTCTGCTGTGAGGCCTGTCAGTTCCATACTTTTAGTTGTCTGTGGCCAGGCCTAAAAGATCACACACAGAATTGGGAAGCAGATATCTTAATTACCAATATTATTGAAGCACCTTCTGTACTTCTTTGTTTACCTCCTGCCTTCCCCCAAATTTATCATTTATAAATTTTTTATTTATCATTTCTTTATAGATATACATATATACTTAATCAGCATTATTTATTTTTGCTTGTTTTTGAACTTCACAATGGTAACAAATGAATATATTCCACATATGCTTTGTCACTTGGCATTAGATTTTTCAAATCTATCCATTTCAGTAAATAGAGCCACATTCATTTATTTTTACTAGTATACTATAGTCAATTCTATGAATATACTGAATTTTTCCATTCTCCTGTGAATGAATTGAGTTGTCTGACCTTTTCATTATTATAAACAATGCTACTCTAAACATTTTCGTGTCTCTTGGAATGTAAGAGTTTCTCTGGAATAAATGTCAGTAGAAACTTGCCAGGTCATAGAAAAGTACATTTTTAAGCTGACTACCTGAACCAAACTATTTCCCTAAATGATTGTATTGATTTGTCTATCACATTTGATCTTTTCAGTCTTTTAGATTTTGCTAGTCTGATAGCTGTAAAACAATATCACAGTGGGGTTTTAATTTCCATTACTGTGATTATTAATAGGGATTGAACATGACTTTATCTGTAAGTTTTTAGCCATCTAGTTTCTTCATCTGTTAAATACCTTCTAACAAATTTTATACATTTTTCTGTGATATTTTTGTTAAGTTTTAAGAGTCTTAAAATATTTTTCTGCTGATTACTGTTTCTGTTAATGATATGAATGGCCATTCTTCTCTGTTTGAAGTCTTTTTACTTCATTATATATTTTAATGTACTGTAGTTCTTCATTTTCTTCATTTTTCTGGTGTGTAGTGTTTAAAGAAATTTCTCTCTGTTCTCAGGGTCACAAAGATAATTTCCTATGTATTTTTCAAATAGTTCTAAAGGTCTTTGGAATTGACATGTTTTATTGTTTCATGAACTTTTTTTTTTTTTGCGATGTGGCTTGTAGGTATCCAATTTCTTTGAGGGTTTTTTGCTATTTAATTTTTTCCTACCACCATTTATTAATCATTTTTCCACTTATGTATGGTGCCAATCTATCATATTTAAATTCCCATGTGCTCTATATCTGAGGTTTTCATTTGGTTCCATTGGTTTATTTGCCCATTCTTATATCAAATACCAAACCTTTATAAGTTTTTAAATCTTCCCTCCAGCTTGATGTGCTTCACAAGTATCTTAACTATTTGGGGGCCCTTTGCTATATTATTTATCTATCATGTTCTCCATTGTAAGAAATTCTTAACTTTAATATAACTGAATCAAATTCTTGTTTTACCATTTGTTTTGAAATTTCATTTTAAAAAGTTCCTCACCACTCCCAGACCACACAGGTTTTCACTTAGATTTTTTTCTTTTTACGTTATGGTTTTACCTTTCACATGTAGGTCTTTATCTAGAATCTACCCCTTATACTATGTTACAAAAGTTTCACATCTTTTTTCAAGTAAAAGCTCATTTTTCCAAATAGTTATTATACGGCATTGTTATATTTGGTAACAATGGTAAAAATTATTTACCATTGTCTTATAGAAGTATAGTTTAATGTGGGATTATGATTGCATATTTAGCAACCATAATAAGTTATCTAATTAAGTTTAATATTTAACTGGTTTTAGGTGCTTTCAGTGAAGATAATCATATAAATACAGTTTAACATCTTTGTTAAGCTATGCTTAAACTGAATAGTTAAACATCTAATGCATATATGTCTTTTTCTCTCTTTTATCTTGATGAACTTTTTGAACTGGGATTTGTTTTATTTTGAACAAAATTAGTAATAGTAGCATCCCTAATTTTAGATGAAATGCTTTTAATATTTACAATGAGTATAATTGTTTTTCTTTGTTTGGGTAGATACCCTTTATTAGGTCTTAAGAAAGTTCTCATCCATTCTAATTTACTAAATTTTTCTTGAACGGCATTTTAAATTACTGAATTTTTTTTAGCATTTCTTGAAATGCTGGATATGACTTAACTTCCACAATGTGTTAATGCTCTGAAATTATATTACTACATTGGAATTGATTTTTTTATGTTGAACTCCTGCTCTATTTCTGGGATAAACTCAGCTTGATTATTTATATTCACTGCTAGATTTGATTTCTAGTTGTTTGTTTCAGAATTTTACATTTGTATTTATGAGTAAGATTGTATCTTTTTATACTGTCTTTGTTTTAAATAGAAATGTGTTTTTTCTGTTTTCAATTTTGTTGGGATAAATGTTTTTATATATTTAATATCTTTTACTCTCTTCCTTACCTATAATTACACTCTCTTTGTATTATTATTTTTTACACATGCCCTATTTTGTTCCCTCCCCCCACCCCACTGCCATCCTTGCCCTGTTCTTGCCATCTATTCATTGATTTTATTTCCTTTTAAATTACCATTTTCTAAATTTGATTATTATATCTTTCTTTTTCTATTTTATTAGTTTCTCTTCTTAATCAAATGCTTACCTTTACTCTGGATTTATTGTTGTTATTCTTTTTGTACCGTATTAAGATAATTTTCTAAGTCATTAACTTTTAGTCATTTTACCATCTTCATTATTTAACACTATAACATTTCCTCCCATCACATATTCTTGTTATTCTTCATTTCTAATTTTTTCATGTCATATTTAATTACACACTGATTGAGCCATAATGATTCAAAGTAATGTAATTATACAAAATTAGGGTCTGTGATTTGCCGTAGTTAGACACACTACTCAGCAAACCATCCCATCTATGCCATGTGAATAGGTTACCTAAGAAATTAATTTTTCAGTTCAGTTTTTCACAGTTGGTAGGAGGAAGTAAGGTGGGAAAGGGGATCTGGAAAGAAAGAAGACATTCCAATAAATGACTTTAGCTACAGAATTTTATGCGCGTGCATGCACGCGCGTGCACACACACACACACACACACTCATTGAATGTAGATGTCCTAACTAGTGAAACTCACATTAAACTCTTCTTCTACTCACCCACAAAACTAGCTCACACTTAACTATAATAGTCCTATTCCTTTTCATCTGGTAAAGTATTGTCTTAGATACACTAATGAGAAAGCAGATGTGTTTTAATGCTTTTCCTCTTAAAAAGTACATATTTAGTGTATTTATACATAAATTGGGTAATATAAAAAGGAAAAAATATTCTGAAAAAATGTGATCTAGCATTATCCAACTTACATCAGGTCTAGTTGCATTGATGACTGTGTCAGTCCTAGTTCATGCCCCTGAGTATCTACTAATTTCCGTGTACTACATCCTGTTTATCAGTAACCAATTGTCATGGTTTCCAGTTCTGCCCTATTAACTTCTGCCCCAAGAAACCACATGTGTGTGTATAATATATCTATGTCATTATTTATGGTATGTACAAAATTATGTGTGTGTGTTTGTATGACATACACAGATATATACACGAAGCAAAAACGAGCTGAGAGGTTTTATTAAAATCTTTTTGCCTTAAGGGGGAAAAAAAGATGAGCTGCACATTGTTGATTTCTGTTTTTTTCTAAATTCAGCTCAAAGAAATCAAAAGAATAAAATCAGGATTTAAAAATCCACGTCCTAGTTTTTCTGGCTGTTAACAAAACAGTAGCCCAAAATGCAGGTGTCTGAGCTATATTTATGACAAACCCGTCTATTCCTCAGGAAAGCCAAGGGGAATTGTTTTATTTGGTCATTAGTTTTTCTGAAGGTGTTAGATTGGTTCTTGCAAGTTTAAACATGTTCAGTGTAAATCAAAGAATATCTACATGGGAGAGAATGCTCAACTCTAATACAAAACAAAGCAGTACATACTCAAACAATAGGAGTTTGATTGTAGCCCAGAAATATGCCTTCTCAGAAAGTTAGAGGTAAGTTGGAGAATTTTAAAATGTGCTGTGAACTCGGTGCTACCTGTAAGCAGAAGGTATATTAGCCTTTATATTTTCTCTGAAACTGTAACAATTTTATTCACACAATAAACTTTTTAAAATGCCTATGAATTCTGAAGTTTTCTTTCTTTTTATTGTGGCAGAATCAGGTTCTGGTTTTGCTGAGATTTAGTTATGAGTTTGAAATTTATTTCAGAAGCAAATACTATAACAAGTTCTGCATTGGCTAAGCTATATTTTAAAAAAATAGTTATATGCTATTCCACTAAAATGTAAAGTCATAGATTCTGACAGAAAAAAATGCATGTGTTACTTCCCCAGTCACTTTAAGAACAACCTCAACGATCACAAAGTCAGACTTCTACACTGCTTATCACAAGCAGTGACAGGGAGCTCACCACCACAAAAATTAAGTTTATCCATCTTAACAAATATATCAGAGAAGTTTCTATGTTGAATTGAAATCTGCCTTCTCACTATTTTCTTTCATTGGTTCGAGTCTATTTTAATCTAATCTTTCTCTACTGACTGTAAAATATGCAGAAACATAGAGTAGCACCCCCACAAGTCTTTAATCTACACACTAAATCCACATTCCTTCAACTGTTCCTAATGGATTCAAAGAACCTGATTACTGATTTCAGAGATACAAAACAGGCTAGAAATTATGTCTACTGGGTACTGAAAAACTGAGGAGGTAATGCCTGGAAATAGATACTTCAAGGTAAAGAACTGTGACAGAGTCATCAGTGAAACAAGCACCTGATAAGGGATATAAAGCTCACATTTATTTGGGTTTCCATTTCTTTTCCCATTACCCAGTGTTATTTTGATTTTGGCTCACTGAATCCATGGTCTAAGGCTAAATAGTTAAGTTGAGCAGTCGACTCAAAATTATTTTAATTTTGCTTCTATGTTAAGATTATACAAATAAATTATAATGCAAATTGTTCAAATATCACCACTTCATAACTTTTAGTTATTTTAAAGATTACCAGCAGTGTTTTATTCTTAATCCTCCTCTTTCATTTCTTCTTCCTCCCTCTCTTTCACACACACACACATGCACACACAAAGTCCATTCTCTGCATTGTTTCATATATGTAAAATTTGCTTAATCCCATATGAAGTTGGATATCAGTAGGAAATGCTGCCTTTTAAAACACTTTCATGTATAGCATAAATGCAGACATGTGTACATGCATTAAAAATCAACCCACAGACCCCAGGACCTCTGAGATTAACACAAGATAACAAATTCTCTTGGTGAGACAGGGTAATCCTGACCTTAGCCCTGAGCTTACTATGTTAATGCTTCGTCCTTGTACTAATGCTTTCCCTAATGATCCTGCAAAATAAATGACAAGTTAAAAAGTTCAAATATGTGATAAGGTGACTAATATTGGACACTCGATTACTGAACCTTTTATGAATAGAGGCCAGAAAGGAAGTGAAAGAGCTCACCATAGCCAAACTCACACTGAATTATTGATATCTAATAAATGGTATTGTTTACTTCTTCCAACTTAACTGTTCAAGCATTCTAAACTTTGACTACTGTGTGACTGCCTTGTCATAGCAATGGGTAATAAGTGCATCATTTTGAACTGTGTTTGAAAGCTGTGGCCAGTCCTAGGATAAAATATGAAGATAGAGGAGGTGGGCATTAAGTGCCTTAAGTGAGATGATAGAAAACCTACTGTGTTTCTGGGAGCACTTGTAATGTCTTCATCCTATTCTATAATCATGGTGAGTAGAGTACCCTTGTGAGTGATAGTGGATACTCAGCCCTAACATATAGAAATAGACAGGCCATGCAAAGGTACAGTAAGGGTGAAGCTGGGTCTGTGCAGTGGCTGCAGGTTATTCTTCTTGTCTTAACCTCTTATCCCAAATGATCAGAAAATGTTATGAAAAGCTATAGCAGGCTTCTTTTGTACTGCAGGCCTGTTACATATTTGAGAAACAGTGGCAAAAATGAGTTCTCTCCTACTTCAGCACTGGAAGAGTAGCTATCTCATTTGATCAAAAGCAATAGAAATGGCATTGCCAGATGAGAGGACCACAGTAAATGGATGCATGGGACCAGATTCTGAGCATAATACTGAGAAAATAACCCCAGAACCCTGAGGAATAGGCGGGACTGTTATGTATTAAGTTTATTGCACCTGTCAATAGCAATGGAGATTTTTACTTCAGAGTAGGATGTAGTAAATCATGTCATATCAAGCCATAATTCTCTATGGCAATATCAAAGAATATGATAAATTACTGAAAGTCATATTTATTAATAAATCAGAGAGCTGTGAAGTTAAAGACTAGATGAATTAAAATTTTAGTATAGTAAGAGCCCTCTATGAAAGCTAATATTGCCAGCTGTTTGTTTCACTGGGCATATTTTCTGATCTTAGACTTATCTGAGGATCAGTTTTGTCATAGGTAAAGAACTACAGGGAGGAGAAAAATAACCAGAGGTTTTGATAATCATGTGTACTGACATGTCAGATTGGAAAAGAAGTCCAAATATACGGCCACCATGAGACACTTGCTAAGAGTTATGGCAGTACAAGACCAAGTTGATGGCTCACAAAGGTAGAATGAAGTCTTTCCAGGCTCACAGTTTAGGAATTAAACTGTCCTATGGTGAGGGACCTGCAACAAATACACAGTACACCTTAAGATATTCCTTATATTTTAAATCTGTGGAGGATGGAAGGCTAATGAAAAACATCCACCTCTGAGAAGTAGAACTTTCATATTAGAAGAACTAGAGCTCTGCTGAACTGTTAACCAGACAACCCAGAGAACCATGCTCAAGTAGAAATCAAGATCTGAAAAACAAAATACAAACAACAATAAAACAGAAAAACACTAAAAGTTTCCTGGTGTGTCCACCTAGTGAACTCCATAATGCTTTGGAGATCAAGTTCCATTAAAGGAATGAGGCTGCAATAAGGACAGTATAGATCATGCCTAAGGCATTTGAACTCAAAGGTTGACTAAGTCTAATGAAAACTGTGTCCCCCAAACATTATTATTGGAGCAAGACAATGAGCCTTCTTACCCTGACAAAAGAACGGCTCAACCCTCTCTGGAGGGAAATAATATCAACTTAAATCTCACAGACTGTTTATACAGTAAAATTTAAGACATGCAAAATATTAGGAAAATGTGATAATAATCAAGAGACAAAGCACAAAATAGAAATAGATCCCTAGGTTATCTAGATGTTGGAATCATCAACTTGTGGTTTTAAAGTAACTATTAGGGAAAAAAAAAATCTTTCATCTGGAACCACCATCTTCTAATAATTTGCTAAAATGAACACAAAGAAAAAGAGAAAAGCCCACAAATTATGTTCTCTAGGCCTTTTAGAAAACATGGAATTGGGGCTCGGGTTGTAGTTTAGTGATAGAGTACTTGTGTGGCACATGTGAGGTGCTGGGTTCAATCCTTAGCATCAGATAAAAATCAGAAAATAAAATAAAGGTATTATATCCATCTACAACTAAAAAAAAAACTAAAGAAAGAAAACATGGGCTTGTTCTTTTAGCCACATACATAGGAATCTACCACAAAGGTGATACTTTAGACATCAAGGGAATGCATACTGTTCAAAGAAGAATGCCTCACCAGTGTCACCATGGCAAAACTGGAAGTGTATACAGTGTTACCCAGAAAGTTATTGTCATTGTTGTAAGCAATCAAGTTAAGAGCAAGATTCATGCTAAAAAAATAAATGTACCTACTGAGCAAATTATGTACTTGATAAGAACCAAGATAGCTTCCTACAATACAGGAAGGAAAATAATAATTTAAAAAGCCAAAAAAATGACCCTGGGTTCTACTGAAACATCAGTGTGCTCCATCCAGAGAAACATAGCAAGAATTAGTGGAAAGGAATCTGAGATGCTTATTCCCTATGAATGCTATCATAAGAGATATAAAAAATATAACCTTCATGACTATAAAAATGTTTCTCTCCATTGAGAAGAAGTGTGGTCTTCCCCTTCTGCAAAGAAATATATAAAGCAAACTTGTCAAAAAAAAAAAAAAGTCAGTGAAAATAAAGAAGAATATGAACAGAATAGATAAAAGAGATATAAAATGTCAATAGAAATGGAAGCTATGTAAAAGGCATTATGGAACTACAACGTACAATATCTGCATTAAGAGTGTAATCTGCGTGAATCCCACGACAAAGAGGCCCAGCCATCAGGCCCTCCCCAAAAGTCTCCAGCGCCGAACAGAAGCCCTCACCCTGGCCCAGGGTCTAGTGCTGAGGCCTGTGCTCCGTGCATTCTAGTACCTGTGCCATGCTGCTAACCATCTATCAACATGGGGGACAACTTTGCCCACAAGCATTCATTATTCCAGAATTGGAGGTACTGGGACAGCACCCTTCTTGGGACACCACATTATCAGGTTCCTCTAAGGCATTAGTCTACTGAAGAATAGGAGTTTTGAACAGTACAGTATAATTTTATTGCAGAATTTTTAAAATTAGCATTATTACCATTATTCCTATTATACCTACTGTATTCCTACCTTTTCTTTTATTAATATTTTGCTCACTCTATTTTCCTCTTATATACCTGTTTCCTTGGAGACTTTTTCTCCCTTTTATCATGCCAACAACCTATTTCTTTTAATTCCACTTTCACTATTCCTACGACACAGTACCCCTGGAGACTCAGTTCTTATCTCATTAATATTATATCCTACACCCATCCTCATCCTCTTTGGCCACCATTAAAAATTGTGGTCCTTCACATCGAGGAAAGAAAATTTCAGACCCATATCCCTAATGAACATAGATGCAAAAATTCTTAACAAAATTTTAGCGAATCGCATACAAAAGCATATTAAAAAGATAGTGCACCATGATCAAGTGGGTTTCATCCCGGGGATGCAAGGTTGGTTCAACATCCGGAAATCAATCAATGTAATTCACCACATCAACAGATTAAAGTCAAGAACCACATGATTATTTCAACAGATGCAGAGAAAGCATTTGATAAAATACAGCACCCCTTCATGCTCAAAACACTAGAAAAAATAGGGATAGTAGGAACGTTCCTTAACATTGTAAAGGCTATCTAAGCCAAGCCCACAGATAACATCATTCTAAACAGAGAAAAACTGAAAGCATTCCCCCTGAGAACTGGAACAAGGCAGGGATGCCCTCTTTCGCCACTACTATTCAACATTGTTCTTGAAACTCTAGCCAGAGCAATTAGACAGACCAAAGAAATTAGAGGAATACGAATAGGAAAAATTAATGCTCATAAATCTAATGCATTTTTATTCATAAGTGATGCATCCTCTGAGAGAGAAATTAGGGAAACTACCCCATTCACAATAACCTCAAAAAAATAAAATACTTGGGGATCAATCTAACAAAAGAAGTGAAAGATCTCTACAATGAGAATTACAGAACACTAAAGAAAGAAATTAAAGAAAGTCTGAGAAGATGGAAGGATCGCCCATGTTCTAGGATAGGCTGAATTAATATAGTCTTTTGGCCGTACTACCAAAAGCGCTATACAAATTCAATGCATTTCCAATTAAAATTCCAATGACGGACCTCATAGAAATAGAGCAAGCAATCCTGAAATTCATTTGGAGGAATAAGAGACCCAGCATAGCTAAAGCAGTTCTTAGCAAGAAGAGCGAAGCAGGGGGTATCACAATACCAGACCTTCAACTATATTACCGAGCAATAGTAACAAAAACAGCATGGTATTGGCACCAAAATAGACAGGTAGATCAATGGTACAGAACAGAGGACACAGAGACAAACCCACATAAATGCAGGTATCTCATACTTGACAAAGGAGCCAAAAACATACAATGGAGAAAGATAGCCTCTTCAACAAATGGTGCTGGGAAAACTGGAAATCCATATGCAGCAAAATGAAACTAAACCCATATCTCTCACCCTGTACAAAACTCAACTCAAAGTGATCAGGACCTAGGAATTAGATCAGAGACTCTGCACCTAAAAGAAGAGAAAATAGGTCCAAATCTTCATCATGTTGGCCTAGGACCAGATTTCATTAACATGACTCCCAAAACACAAGAAATAAAAGCACGAATCAATGATTGGGATAGATTCAAACTAAAAAGTTTTTTCTCAGCAAAGGAAACAATCAGCAATGTGAAGAGAGAGCCTTCAGAGTGGGAGAAAATCTTTGCTACACACATTTCAGACGAGCACTAATCTCCAGAATCTACAAAGTAATCAAAAATCTTTACACCAAGAACACCAATAACCCAATCATTAAATGGGCCAAGGAAATGAACAGACACTTTACAGAGGAAGATCTACAAGCAATCAACGGATTCATGAAAAAATGTTCAACATCCCTTGTTATAAGAGAAATGCAAATCAAAACCACCTTAAGATTTCATCTTACCCCAATTAGAATGTCTCTTACTAAGAATACAGGCAACAACAGGTGTTGGCAAGGATGTGGGGAAAAGGGTACACTCATACATTGCTGGTGGGAGTGCAAGTTGGTGCAGCCACTCTGGAAAGCAGTGTGGAGATTCCTTAGGAAACTTGGAATGGACCCACCATTTGACCCAGCTATCCCACTCCTTGGCCTATACCCAAAGGACTTAAAATCAGATTACTACAGTGATGCAGCCACATCAATGTTCATAGCTGCTCAATTCACAATAGCTAGATTGTGGAAACAACCTAGATGCCCTTCAATAGATGAGTGGATAAAGAAACTGTGGTATATATACACAATGGAATATTACTCAGCCATAAAGAAGAATAAAATGATGGCATTTGTAGGTAAATGGATGATGTTGGAGACTGTTATGTTAAGTGAGATTAGCCAATCCCCAAAATCCAAAGGCCGAATGGTCTCTCTAATAAGTGAATGATGATGCATAATGTGGGGTGGAAGGGTGGCAATAATGGAGGAAGGATAGATAGCATAGAGGGACGGAAGGGGTGGGATTGGGGTGGGGGGTAATAATAACAGAATATGTGACAGACATCATTGTCCTGTGTACATGTATGAATGCACAGATGGTGTGACTCTACTTTGTGTACAACCAGAGAAACAATAGCTGTACTCCATTTGTGTTCAATGAATCAATAAGTAAATAAAAAAAATTGTGGTCCTTATTGCAAGCCTATTGATTATACTGTAGATAATGATTTGAACTCATCATCTTTATTTATTAAGACAACAGAGTTAATATCTTAATAGGGACTATTTGGGTTAAGGACACATTATTTGTATGGTGTGCTGCTAATATTGATCTTTCACTTCAAGGTGAGGTATTGGAAGTCTGCAGGGACACTATAAGTCTATACGGGGAAACTACATCACCTCAGATTCAGACTGCTAGAGGGGAAGATACACTAACAACATGAGAATACAAGGGAAGAAAGTGTTCTAAACAAACCCAGGTGCTATATCAATAGAACTCAAGAACAACATTGGAGAAGAAATGTCAGAAAGGGTGTTCAGAATGTACATATTTAAAATGATATGAGAAGCAAACGATGAGGTAAGAGAGCAAATTCAGGCAACGAATGATTGCACCAATGAACAGTTAAAAGAGCAAATGCAGGAAGCAAAAGATCACTTCAATGAAGAGATAGAGATTCTGAAAAAATACCAAAAAGAAATCCTTGAAAAGATGGAAAGAAACCAAATTAAATACTCAATATAAAGCATAACCAACAGACTAGATTACTTGGAAGAGAACCTCAGACAATGAAGACAAAATATTTAATCATGAAAACAAATTTGACCAAATAGAGAAGATGGTAAGGAATCATGAATGGAACGTCCAAAAATTATGGGATATCATGAAAAGAGCAAATTTAAGAATTATTGGGATTAAGGCAGGTACAGAGAGGAATGAATAATCTATCCAATGAAATAATATCAGAAAATTTCCCTAATCTGATGAATTAAATGGAAAATCAAATACAAGAGACTTACAGGACACCAAATGTACAAAATTACAACAGATCCACACCGAGGCACATTATAATGAAAATACCTAACATACAAAATAAAGATAGAATTTTAAAGGCTGCTGGAGAAAAGCATCAGATTACATACAGGGGAAACCAATATGGATATCAGCAGATTTCTCAGCCCAGACCCTAAAAGCAAGAAGGGCCTGGAGCAACATATTTCAAGCTCTGAAAGAAAGTGAATGCCAACCAAGAATCTTATACCCAGCAAAACTTACCTTCAGATTTCATGATGAAATAAAATCCTTCCATGGTAAACAAAAGCTAAAAGAATTTACAAATAGAGAGCATATACTACAGAACACTCTCAGCAAAATATTCCATGAGGAAGAAATGAAAAACAACAATGTAAGTCAGCAAAGGGAGGAACTACCCTAAAGGAATAACCAATTAAAGGAGAAACCAAGTCAAGTTAAAATCCAAAACTAAGCCAAAGTGACTGAGAATATAAGTCATATCTCAATAATAACCCTGAATGTTAATGGATGAAACTCATCAATCAAAAGACATAGACTGGCAGGTTGGATTAAAAGAAAGACCCAACAATATGCTGTCTTCAAGAGACTCATCTCAGAGAAAAGGACATCCACAGGTGAAAGGATGGTGAAAAAACCACGCACACTGACTCAGTAAAAAAGCTTGGGTTGCCATCCTTGATTCAGTTAAAGCAAACTTCTAGCCAAAATTAGTCAGAAGGGATAAAGAAGGACATTTCATACTGCTTTAAGGGAAGCATAAATTACCTAGACATAACAATCATAAATATTTATGCTGATCAAAATAGCACAACCATGTACATTAAACAAATCCGTCTCAATTCCAGGAACCTGATAGACCAAAACACAATAATACTAGGTGACGTTAAAGACAACTCTCTGACCATTGGACAGATCTGCCAAACAAAACTTGAACAAAGATACCATAGAACTCAAAAGCACAATAATTTAGACTTAACAGACATATATAGGATATTCCATCCATCAACAAGTGAATACACTTTCTTCTCAGCAGCACAGGGTTCCTTCTCTAAAATAGACCATATGTTATGCTACAAAGCTACTCCTAGCAAATACAAAAAAGATAGATTTTAATGCAATGAAATTAGAAATCAATAATAAAATAAAAAACAAGAACTATCCCAACACCTAGAGACTAATAATACACTTCTGAATGATGCATGCATAATAGAAGACATCAGGGGGAGATAAAAAAAATTCCTAGAGGCAAAGGAGAACAACGATACAACATTCCAAAATCTCTGGGACACAATGAAACCAGTAGTAAGAGAAAATTTTATTGCATGGAGTGCATTCAATAAAAAAAGAAAAGTCAATAGTTAAATGATCTAACGTTACAGCTCAAATCCCTACAAAAAGAGCAGATCAATAGCAAAAGTAGTAGAAGACAGGAAATAATTAAAATCAGAGTGGAAATCAATGAAATTGAAACAAAAGAAACAATACAAAAAATTGTGAAAACAAAAAGTTGGTTCTTTGAAAAAATAAACAAAATTGATAAAACTTTAACCACACTAATTAAGAGAAGAACAGAACAAACTCAAATTACTAAATTTCGTGATGAAAAAGGAAACAAAATTAGAAACACTATAGAAATACAAAACATAATTAGAAACTACTTTGAAAATCTATACTCCAACAAAATAGAAAATCTCAAAGACATCAACAGGTTTTTAGAGACATAAGATCCACCCAAATTGAATCTGGAGGACATATACAAGTTAAATACATGAATTTCAAGCAAAGAAATAGAAGATCTCATCAAAAGCCTACCAACCAAGAAAAGTCCAGGACCACATGGATTCTCAGCCAAGTTCTACAAGACATTCAAAGAGAACTCATTCCGATACTCCTCAAAAATATTCCATGAAATAGAAGAGGAGGGAACCCTTTCAAACTCATTCTATGAAGCTAATATCACCCTGATACCAAAACCAGACAAAGACACATCAAGAAAAGAAAACTTCAATCCAATATCCCTAATAAACATAGATGCAAAAATTCTTAACAAAATCTTAGCAAATCACATACAAAAATATATTAAAAAGATAATGCACCATGATCAAGTGGGTTTCATCCCAGGGATGCAAGGTTGGTTCAACATCTGGAAATCAAAAAATGTAATTCACCACATCAGCAGACTTAAAGTTCAGAATCACATGATTATTTTAATAGATGCTGAAAAGGCATTTGATAAAATACAGCTCCCCTTCATGCTCAAAACACTAGAAAAAATAGGAATAGTAAGAACATACCTCAACATTGTAAAGGCTATCTATGCCAAACCCACAGCCAACATCATTCTAAATGGAGAAAAACTGAAAACATTCCTGCTAAAAACTGGAACAAGGTATGGATGCCCTCTTTTACCACTTCTATTCAACATAGTCCTTGAAACTCTAGCCAGAGCAATTAGACAGACTAAAGAAATTAAAGGGGTATGAATAGGAAAACAAGAACTCAAGCTATCACTCTTTGCTGATGACATGATTCTATATTTACAGGAACCAAAAAATTCCACCAGAAATCTTCGAGAACTCATAAATTAATTCAGTAATGTATCAGGATATAAAATCAACACTCATAAATCTAATAAATTTTTATTCATAAGTGATAAATCCTCTGAAGGAGAAATTAGGAAAACTACCCCATTCACTATAGCCTCAAAAAAATACAATACTTGGGAATCAATCTAACTAAAGAGGTGAAAGACCTTTAAATTGAGAACTACACAACACTAAAGAAAGAAATTAAAGAAAACCTTAGAAGATGGAAGATCTCGCATGTTCTTGGATAGGTAGAATTAATATTGTCAAAATGGCCATACTACCGAAAGCGCTATACAAATTCAATGCAATTCCAATTAAAATCCCAATGACGTACCTCATAGAAAAATAGAAAGCAATCTTGAAATTCATTTGGAAGAATAAGAGACCAAGAATAGCTAAAGCAATCTTTTCCAAGAAGAGTGAAGCTGGTGGTACCACAACACCAGCTTCAACTATAGTACAGAGCAATAGTAACAAAAACAGCATGGTATTGACACCAAAATAGACAGGTGGTACAGAATAATGGTAGAACAATGGTACAGAATATAGGACACAGAGCCGGGCGTGGTGGCGCACGACTGTAATCCAAGCGACTTGGGAGGCTGAGTCAGGAGGATCGCGAGTTCAAAGCCAGCCTCAGCAACTTAGCAAGGCCCTAAGCAACTCAGTGAGACCCTGTCTCTAAATAAAATACAAAATAGGGCTGGGGATGTGGCTCAGTGGCCAAGTGTCCCTGAGTTCAATCCCTGGTTCCAAAAAAGAAAGAATATAGGACACAGAGATAAACCCACATAAATACAGTTATCTCATACTAGATAAAGGTGCCAAAAACATACAATGGAGAAAAGACAGCCTCTTCCACAAATGGTGCTGGGAAAACTGGAAATTCATATGCAGCAAAATGAAACTAAACCCCTATCTTTCACCCTGTACAAAACTCAACTCAAATTGGATCAAGGACCTAGGAATTAGACCAGGGACCCTGCACCTAGTAGAAGAAAAAATGGGTTCAAATCTTCATCATGTCAGCTTAGGACCAGATTTCCTTAACATAACTCCCAAAACACAAGAAATAAAAGCAGGAATCAATAATTGGGATATATTCAAACTAAAAATATTTTTCTCAGCAAAGGAAACAATCAACAATGTGAAGAGAGGGCCTACAGAGTGGGAGAAAAACTATGTTACATGCACCTCAAATAGAGCACTAATCTCCAGAATCTATAAAGAACTCAAAAACTTTACACCAAGAATACAAATAATCCAGTCAATAAATGGGCTAAGGAAACGAGCAGATGCTTCACAGAAGATCTACAAGCAATCAACAGATATATGAAAAAGTGTTCAATATCTCTAGTAATAAGAGAAATGCAAATCAAAACTACCCTAAGATTTCATCTCGCCCCAACTAGAATGTCTATTATCAAGAATACAAGCAACAATAGGTGTTGGCGAGAATGTGGGGAAAAGGTACACTCATACATTGCTGGTGGGATTGCAAATTGGTGCAGCCACTCTGGAAAGCAATATGGAGATTCCTTAGAAAACTTGGAACAGAACCCCCATTTGACCCAACTATTCCACTCCTTGGCCTCTACCTAAAGAACTTAACATCAGCATACTGCAGTGACACAGTCACATAAATGTTTATAGCAGCTCAATTCACAATGGCTAGATTGTGGAACCAACCTAGATGCCCTTCAGTAGATGTATGGATAAAGAAACTGTGGTATATATGCACAATGGAATATTATTCAGCCATAAAGAAGAATAAAGTTATAACATTTGCAGGTGAATGGATGGAGTTGGAGAATATCATGCTAAGTGAAATAAACCAATCCCCCCAAAAGAACAAAGGTCGAATGATTTCTCTGATAAGTGGTTGATTATACCTAATGCAGGTGTATGATTGTGTAGAAGGAAATGAGGGGTGGGGAGTGAGCAGGAAAGGAAAGATAATAGAATGAGACAAACATCATTCCCCTATGTACATGTATTAATACACAAATGCTCTGACTCTACTTTATCCAGAGAAACGATAGTTGTACTCCATTTGAATTGTACTCCAATGAATCAAAATAATAAGTCTATTGAATATGTACAATTGAAATCCCTGAAAGGGAAGAGAAAGAAGGGAGAAGAAAATAATAACTGAAAAGATTACTGTCAAGAATTACTCAAAACTGATGAAAGACAACAACATCTATTGATAAATTTCAGCATGACATAATTAGGATGATTAGAAGGAAACTATAGGAAGGAAACTATTATTAGAAGGAAGCTATGATATCTATAGATATCATAGAAGGAATCTATAGATATCTATAGAAGGAAACTATGATAGTCAGACTACTGAAACCCAAAGATAAAAGAGAAATTTTAAAAGCATTCAGGGAAAAAAATAATGTTACTTTCAAAGAAACAAACAAGAATTACTGGTCTCTACAGAATTCAAGAATTGAAAGTCAATTGAATAACATCTTCAATGTGCTGAATAAAAAAACCTAACTTCCTTCAGAAACGAAGATGAGAAAAAAAAAAAGATATGTTCAGGTACCCAATGGACCTACACTTAAGAAAAACTAAAGGAAAATGATCTTAACAAGGAAGAACACCAGAAAGGGTAATACATGAGTAAATGTGAATAAATGTTTTCTATTTAAATCAACAGTAATCATATCTTATGAATTTGAACATAGAAAATGAATTATAAGACAGTAATAGTAAAAATAGTGAAGGTGGTAAATGAAGTTAAACTGCTGTAAGGGTCTCATATCATTTGGAGGTAGTAAAAGCACTAATTTAATATATACCATTATAAATCACAGTTGTATATGTCATCCCTGGAGTAATTACTGGAAACAGAATGAAGGAATGTATAATTTAAAAATTACTAGATATTCTACTTCTCCAGACTTCCTCCTAAAGTCTCATATCTTCAGTGTAATCGTGGGGGAAACAAACAAATTCCAAGTGAAGTATGTTCTACAAAATATCTGACAAGTGCTTCTCAGAAGTATTAAGATTAAATGGAGTTAAAGACAAGAATCACATGATTATCTCAATAGATGCAGAAAAAGCATTTGACAAAATACAACATCTGTTCATGTTTAAAACTCTAGCAAAAATAGGGATAGAAGGAACATACCTCAACATTGTAAAATGATACACAAAGATTCCAAGGCCAATATTATTAAAAATTGAGAAAAAACTGAAAGTATTCCCTCCAAAAACAGGATCAAAGCAGGGATGTCCACTTTCACCACTTCTATTCAACATAGTCCTTGAAACTCCAGCCAAAGCAATTAGGCAAAAGAAAGAAAGGGATATAAATAGGAAAAGAAGAGCTCAAACTACCTGTTTGCTGATGACATGATTCTATATTTAGAAGACACAAAAACTCCATCAGAAAACTTCCAGAACTTACAAATGAATTCAGCCAGGTAGCAAGTGGCTTTGTCTACTCTTTGCCTCTCACTTTTATTTCTTGTATTGAAGCACAGTGGGTGCCCTGGTACTTCTTCTCTGAAACCCAAAAATGACTCTGTGGCCAATTCACTATTCCCATTCACTTCTACTATTATCAGTTCAGTGATAGAAATTGTACATGAGTTCTTTATCCATGCAATAAATTGAATTGTGGCCAGAGATTCAGTGTGTAGACTTAGTTCTACCTTGTACTCTGGATATAGATCCCAAGATGTAGACTATGGAGGAAACAAGAAGCCCCTCATTCTTCTGGCCATTTACCACTAGTCTTGCATTTTTGGTTCTATCAATCATTGCCTGTATTGAAAAGCATTGTTTGTTTCTCATTTGGCTAGTGAGCTATCCACTAAAATCCAGATTATAGTTTTCGAGGTATAGTTTATAACTCCCTTATGGGGCTTCAAGTCTACCTCATCATAATGGATTATACATCTGAGTGTCCCTACCTCCTTTTCATTTGAGGAAAGCAGTGAGAGCTTTGAAGTCTGGGTGCCACACTGCCCAGCTCCAGGAAGCATCTTTTTTTTTCTTTAGATCAGTATAATTATACATAATGCTTGGGTTTATTTTGACAAAATCGTACATGCAAGGAATCTAATTCCCACTCTTTTCTTCCCCTTCCTTCTCCCCTTCTGAAATATTTTTCAAAATGATATCCAATAACCAACTTCTAGTATATTGACAATTTGCAATTGTTCTCTAGGAGAAGTAAAATGTAAGCTACTCAGATTCATTTCAATCATTCAAGTGAATATTTAGCTTTCTGATACTAATAAAGAAGTGAAGAACTTCCAGAAGAGAGACCCAACAGCAGTTACAATCTTAATCCTGAACCTCCAGGAACTGGGCTCCCCGAAATAGAACAACTACAAAATAAAACCACTGTTGTGAAACAACTTTACATCTCATCTTGGAAAATTCCAAAGCCTTCTGTTAACTTTAACAGATAAAAATAAATATTTCAATAAATATAAATCTTCATAACTATGCGGGCAACTAAGTGATTTTTATTAGCAGAATATTTCTCTACATACATGTTTTAACTTGTCTAAAATTTTATTGTACTAATTTGTTTTGTTAATAAATATTATTTTTGAAAAAGACCATTATTTTGCCAATATAATTAAAGTATAACTAGTAGTACTGTAATATCAATTAATATATTAATATATCACTTAATATCCATTTTATTTTATGAAAATAAAACATTTGAATAAATATTTAAATAAATATATGAATTTTAATAAATAAATATTTGATAATAAATACATAACTTTGTATTTATTTATTGGATGAGGGAACAAAAGAGCTAAGATTTTGTTTCATTTTTTGAAGCAAAATAATTCTGGGTATTAGCTTCCATTCTTTCACAGTTGTGACCTTAAATGTATCCCAATGCCTTGGATATATACCAGACAAATTAATTTGGGATCTCTGGAGATGGGTCCCAAACATCAATATTATTTAAAACTCCCTGGATAATTTCAATGTGCAGCCCAATTATCAGGATTAATATACACTGTTCTAGAAGCTGATAGGACTTGTTAACATAAGACAAAAGAGAATGGTGCTATCAAAATGGAAAGGTACCTTGAAAGATCCTTTTAATTATTCTCTGACTTCTACGCAGTGATATAACTAAATTATTACGAAAAATGAAATTTATCAGAAGGATTGCAATGCTATAAATAAAAGATGAATAGTTGTTTGTTTTACGCCAAAACAAAGTTAACTCTGGCATAATACACTGACAGTTAATAGTGCATGGAAATTGTCCATTTTAGCAAATATAATGTTAATTGAAACTATAGTACAAATTGAAGAAATCTGCAAGTAATTGCACAAATTAGAATTTAGTTAATATGGTGAAAGCAACACTATTCTGGGGGAAATGCCATGGGATTTGAGAGACCACAGTTGTTCACAGTATTTTAATATTGTATCTGAGACATTAAATTTGCTTGTTTTTCCATCCATAAAATACACTTTGAAATCTGCAAAGAAAGAAAGAAGTGGCTAAAAATTTAATATCAAGGTAATTCTGGAAGAGGAAAAGAAGTTCCAAAATGAAAAGCAACAATATATGAAGAAGAGAAGAGAGATAGTTCCAACTTCTTTCGGTTTGGGGACTTTGGGAACATGAGGAATGTGTTAATGATTTCAAGATAAGCTTGAAAGTCCTTTCCTGCCAGCTAGAGGAGCTACTACATGATTTACCCTAGCACAGCTGTAGTTTCATCTTTCAATTTTACATACATGATGCAGGACTTGGTTTTTATGGCTTAAAACAAAGGAATATAAAATAAGATGTATACTCATAAATCTCAACAGCTATTACATTATTAGCCCATTAAAATTAATAGTGTTATATGAAAACATTTTAGTGTTTGTAGATTTATAACTTGCTACTAAAACTTGCAAACAACCAGTTTAAAACTTGGAGTCTTTACCTTCATTAATATAAAGCTTGTGTTATAATTAACCAAAGCAGCTTAAGATTTCATTAACTCAAACCAAGTATTGGTTACAAGAAATCTTCATAACTATGCTGGCAATTAAATGATTTTTATTAGCAGAATATTTCTCTACATACATGTTTTAACTTTTCTAAAATTTTATTGTAATAATTTATGTTCTGTTAATAAATATTATTTTTGAAAAAGACCATTATTTTGCCAATATAATTAAAGTATGACTAGTAGTACTAGATTATCAATTAAGATATAAATTCTTCTGACTTTCCCATGTGTGCTGATGCTTTATAAGGAAGATTGAGTATAATAATGCAAGGTTACATATGAATACTAGATTTTATATTATAATCTGAAAATATTCAGTTTCTGTCCAATTTTTTTCCTTCAATCCTACATCTAAATATCCTTTTTTTCTACCATAGCAAAGAGAGAACATTAATATATACCAAAGAGGCTGGTTTTCGTTTGATGTTTTTTTCTACTCTGAGAAAAAGACCATCAGATAATTTCTGAAAATATTCCAAAGAGAATTTAAGAGAGGATTTAAATGATTTGAAACTCTGAGTTCACTCTGAAATAGGCTAATGCTTGTGTTATTTTAGTCTACATTCTTTTTTATGATATATCCTAAGCATTCTCATGTGTATGTGTGTGCATGTGTATCAAATAGGTTAATAAGTCACTTTTTAAAAATTACACAAAAACTGGTAGATCTCTAATGAGTTTTCAAGCTGAATTTGATAATATGATTTCTGTTAAATGGGCACTGAGTGTTAGGAATACTAGATTTGCAAAAGATAAGACATAGCTGAAGCAATACTTTTTTAACTTTAAAAAGGAAAATAACCTCTCAAGTATATAAAAAACATTTTTCCTAAATTGAATTACCATTAAATTAGTGGAATCTGACTTTTCTAAACAACATTTCCTATAAGAATAATATCCAAAGTACTTAACAACTAGTAATGTAAAAACTCTAAATAAAAATTATAATTTAAACAACTATTTATAAAACTCATTTCTAAGTGACAATTCATTTTAATAATATATAAATTAATATTATACAAATACTTTGTTTAATATGTATGTTACTGTTTATTTTTTTGTATTTTTGTATTTATTTTTTTTATTCATTTAATTTTGATCCATTGAACACAAATGGAGTACAGCTATTGCTTCTCTGGTCGTACACAAAGTAGAGTCACACCATCTATGCATTCATACGTGTATACAGGGCAATGATGTCTGTCTCATTCTGTTATTATTCTTACCCCCCCACCCCAACCCCACCCGTCCCATCCCCCTATGCTATCTATCCTTCCTCCATTCTTGCCTCCCTTCCACCCCACATTATGCATCATCATTCACTTATCAGAGAGATCATTCGGCCTTTGGATTTTGGGGACTGGCTAATCTCACTTAGCATGACAGTCTCCAACATCATCCATTTACCTGCAAATGCCATAATTTTATTCTTCTTTATGGCTGAGTAACATTCCGTTGTGTATATATGCCGCAGTTTCTTTATCCATATACATCTATTGAAGGGCATCTAGGTTGTTTCCACAATCTAGCTATTGTGAATTCAGCAGCTATGAACATTGATGTGGCTGCATCACTGTAGTATGCTGATTTTAAGTCCTTTAGGTAGAGTCTGAGGAGTGGAATAGCTGGTCCAAAGGGTGGTTCAAGTCTAAGTTTTCTAAGGACTCTCCATACTGCTTTCCCTATTGGTTGCACCAATTTGCAGTCCCATGAGCAATGTATGAGTGTTCCTTTTTCCCCACATCCTTGCCAACACTTATTGTGGCTTATATTCATGATAATTGCCATTCTGACTGGAGTGAGATGAAATCTTAGTTTCGATTTGCATTTCTTTAACTGCTAGAGATGTTGAACATTTTTTCATATATTTGTTAATTGGGTGTATATCTTCTGTGAAGTGTCTGCCCTGTTCTTTCACCCATTTATTGATTGGGGATTTTTTTGGTGTTAAGTTTTTTGAGTTCTTTATATATCCTGGAGATTAATGCTCTATCTGATGTGCGTGCGGTAAAGATTTTCTCCCATTCTCTAGGGTCTCGTAATGTTACTCATTGTTTTCTTTGCTGAGAAGCAGCTTTTGAGCTTTAATCCATTGAATTGATTGATTCTTGATTTTATTTCTTAAATTTTAGGAGTCTTGTTAAGGAAGTCATGTCCTGGGCTGACACAATGAAGATTTGGTCCTACTTTTTCTTCTGTTAGGCACAGGATCTCTGGTCTAATTCCTAGGTCCTTGATCCACTTTGAGTTGAGTTTTATGCAGAGTGAGAGATAGGAATTTAATTTCATTTTGCTGAATATGGATTTTCAGTTTTCCCAGCACCATTTGTTGAAGAGGCTAGCTTTTCTCTAATGTATGTTTTTGGTGACTTTGTCTAGTATGAGATAACTGTATTTATGTGGGTTTGTCTCTGTGTCTTCTATTCTGTACTACTGGTCTAGATGTCTATTTTGGTGCTAATACCATGCCATTTTTATTACTGTAACTCTGTAACATATTTAAAGGTAGGGTATCCTGCTTCACTCTTCTTGCCACTAAGTATTGTTTTGGCTATTCTGGTTCTTCTGTTTTTCCAAATGAATTTCATGATTGCTTTTTCTATTTCTATGAGGAATGTTGTTGGGATTTTAATTAGAATTGCCTTAAATCTGTATAATGCTTTTGGTAGTATGGCCATATTGACAATATTAATTCTGCCTGTACAAGGACAAGGGAGACTGTCCCATCTTCTAAGTTCTTCTTCAATTTCTTTTAGGGTTCTGTAGTTTTGATTATAAAGGTTTTTCACCTCTTTTGTTAGATTGATTCCCAAGTTTTTTTTTGTTTTTTTTTTTTTCTTTTTGAGGCTATTATGAATGGGGTAGATTTCCTCATTTCTCTTTCAGAGGATTCATCACTGATGTATAGAAGTGCATTTGATTTATGGGTATTGATTTTATATCCTGCTAATTTTCTGAATTAATTTATGAATTCTAGAAGTTTTCTGGTGGAATTTTTTGGGGTCCTCTAAATATAGAATCATGTCATCGGCAAATAGTGACAGTTCGAGTTCTTCTTTGCTTATTCTTATCCCTTTAATTTCTTTAGTCTGTCCAATTGCTCCCGTTAGAGTTTCAAGGACTATGTTGAATAGAAGTGGTGAAAGAGGACATCCCTGACTCTTTCCAGTTTTTAGAGGGAATGCTTTCAATTTTTCTCCATTTAGAATGATGCTTGACCTTGGGTTTAGCATAGATTGCTTTTACAATGTTGAAGTATGTTCCTACTATCCCTATTTTTTCTCATATTTTGAACATGAAGCAAGCTGCATTTTATCACATGCTTTTTCTGCATCTATTGAGATGATCATGATTCTTAGCTTTAAGTCTATTGATGTGATGAATTATGTTTATTGATTTCTGTATTTTGAACCAACGTTGCATCGCTGGCATGAACCCCACTAGATCCTGGGGCACTATCTTTTTAAATATGTTTTTGTATGCAGTTTGCCAGAATTTTATTAAGAATTTTGCATCTATGTTCATTAGCAATATTGGTCTGAAGTTTTCTTTCCTTGATGTGTCTTTATCTGGTCTTGGTATGAAAGTAATACCAGCCTCACAGAATGAGTTTGGAAGGGTTCCCTCCTTTTCTATTTCATGGAATGACTGAAGGAGTATTAGTCCTTCTTTTAAGGTCTTATAGAACTCAGCTGAGAATTTATCTGGTCCTGGGCTTTTCTTGGTTGGTAGGCTTTTGATGGTGTCTTCCATTTCATCACTTTAAATTAATCTGTTCAAATTGTGTATGTCCTCCTGATTCAGTTTGTATAGATCATATGTTTCTAGAAATTTGTTGATATCTTTGAGATTTTCTATTTTATTGGAGTATAAATTTTAAAATAGTTTATAATTATCTTTTGTATTTCAATAGCATCCATCATCATATCTCCTTTTTCATCACAAATTTTAGTAATTAAGAGTTTTTATCTCCTTGTTTTCATTAGGCTGGCTAAGGTTCATCCATTTCCTGTCTTCTACTATTTTGGGTCTTGATTTGTTCTTTTTCTAGGGCTTTGAGATGTAATGTTTGGCCATTTATTTGTTCACTTTTTATTATTTTAATGAGTCAGCTGAATACCATGAACTTTCCTCTTAGCACTGCCTTCATAGTCCCAGAGATTTTCATATGTTGTATTGGTGTTCTCATTTACCTCTAAGAATTTTTTTTATCTCCTTCCTGATTCTTCTGCTATCCATTGTTCATTCAGTAGTATAAATTTAGTCTCCAGGTGTTAGAGTAGCTTCTATTTTTTATTTTATTGTTGTTAGAGAAGGATCCATGTGCTGCTGAGAAGAAAGTGTATTCATTCATGATGGAATATTCTATGTATGTGTGTTAAGTCTAAATTATTTATTGTATTTTTGAGTTCTGTAGTTTCTTTGTTTAGTTTTTTTTTTTTTGGAAGATCTATCCAATGGTGAGAGAGGTATGTTAAAGTCACCCAGTATTTTTGTGTTGTGATCTATTTGATTCTTAAATTGAGAAGGTTTTGTCTGATGTAAGTAGATGCTGCATTGTTTGGGGCATAAATGTTTATGATTGTTATGTCTTGTTGATGGCTGATTACCTTATGGTGTATGAAATGTCCTTCTTTATCCCTTTTGACTGACTTTGGCTTGAAGTCCCCTTTATCTCATTTGAGGATGGAAACCCCTACTTGTTTATGAAGTCCAAGTAAGATATGTTTTTCCCATCCTTTCACCTTCAGTCTGCATGGATGTCTTTTCCTATGAGATGAGTCTCTTGAAGGCAGCATATTGTTGGGTCTGTTTTTTAAATCCAATCTGCCAGTCTATGTCATTTGTGATGAGTTTAGGCCATTAACATTCAGGGTTATTATTGAAATATGGTTTTATTCCTGTTCATTTTAGTCTATGTTTGGCTTTTAACTTGACTTAGTATCTCCTTTGATTGGCTTTTCTTTAGTGTAGTTCCTCCCTTTGCTAATTTTCATTGTTTTTCATTTCCTCCTCATGGAATATTTTGCTGAAAATGTTCTGTAGTGCAGGCTTTCTATTTGTAAATTCTTTTAACTTCTGTTTATCATGGAAGGTTTTTATTTCATCATCAATTCTGAAGCTTACTTTTGCTAGACATAAGATTCTTGGTTGACATCAATGTTCTTTTTGATCATGGTATATGTTGCTCTAGGACCTCCTAGCATTGAGGGTCTGGGTTGAGAAATCTGCAATCTGAATTGATTTCGCCAATATATATTCTGAAATTTATCTCTTGGGGCCTTTAAATTTCTATCCTTATTCTGTATGCTAGGCATTTTCATTATAATGTGTCTTGGTGTGGATCGGTTGTAATTTTGTACATTTAGTGTTCTGTAAGCAATTCATTCTTCTGATCTTGAAAATTTTCTGATATTATTTCATTGAAATGATTGTGCATTCCTTTTATTTGTAACTCTGTGCCTTCCTTTCCTGATAAATCTTAAATTTGGTCTTTTCATGTTACCCCATAATTCTTGGAGGTTCTGTTCAGGTTGCTTACTGTCTTTACTGTGTGGTCAACCTTTATTTTCACGATTATATATTTTGTCTTCATTGCCTGAGGTTTGGCCTTCAAGTGATCTAATCTGTTGGTAATGCTTTCTATTGAATTTTTAATTTGGTTTATTGTTTCCTTCATTTCAAGTATTCCTGTTTTTTCTTTTTTTTTTTCAGAATCTCCATCTCTTTCTTAAAGTATTCTTTTGCTACCTGTATTTGCTGTCTTATCTCTTCATTGAAGTGATCTTTTCTTGCCTGTATTTGCTCTCTTACATCATCCTTTACTTTGCAGATCATTTTAACTATGTACATTCTGAACTCCTTCTCTGACATTTCTTCTGTGCTTTCAATGGATTCTATTATTGTAGCATCTTGGATTTTTAGGGGGCACTTTCTTCCCTTGCTTTTTCATGTTGTTTGTGTGTCTTCCTCTCTGGCAATGCAAATCTAAGGTATTATAGTTTCTACCCTATAGACTTATAATGTCCCTGCAGTTTCCAATATCTTTGCCTTTAAGGGGAGATCAATATTAACAGTATCCAATGCAATCCATATGCAGCCTTAACTCAAATAGCTCCAATTTAGATGATTATAGCTTTGTCACAATAAACAGAAATGAGGTGTTCGATTATTATCCACAATAATCAAACAAACCAGCAGGACCAGGTGATCAATGAATGCCAGATTGGGTAGGGAGTTGGGGTCTAGGCCAGTGTTCAGTACCACCTGAGTTGGCCCTGGGAACCTGATGGGTATTGGGCTGGTTGCCTGGGTGCGCTGGAATACAGATGCCCTCATACCCTCTTCCAACCTACTGACCCCGTACAACCTCTCTCCTGCCTGTGCAGCAAGATGGTGGCTATTAGCACACCTAACAAGGTGATAATCAGGCATAACCAAGCCTACAGGGACCTTGGTGATGGCCTTCCAAGCCCAAACTGTTGTCCCTAGATGGAAGCAGCCATGTCTCAAGTTGATGGCAGTGACAGTGATAAACCTGTCGGTACCTTGATGTTGGGCTTTCAGACCTCTGTTAGTGTCCCAAGATGGAAGTTTCCCCAATTAAAGATGGTGATGGCAGCAGCTGAATATGGTAACAGAGGTCTAGTTATTATTTTAACAGTGCATGGATTATTTTCTTAATTCCTTAGTTTTAAAAATGTGTCAAAAAACTGACCCTTCCAGTGTTTCTAAAAGGGTAATTTTTATTGATCATTTTTAACCCCATACTGCTGAACATTCACACACCTGATCAGAAGCAAATCCTCTTATTTTACCAAATGAAAATCCCTCTGTATATTTCCATCCCTTGAGAATAAATGAGGTTACACAGAGGTTAAAATATTAATAGGATTCCTCATTTTTAATGTCAAAGGATTTTAAATATATTTAAATGAATATATTTATTTATCCACAGAGAATAGATGTAATGATTTTTACAAAGACATGTCACCTCAAAAATAAATTTGAAATATTTTTATATAAGATGTCAGGCTTCTGAGAGAAAAATTTTAAATTGTCTTATAGATTTGAAATATTTGAAATTTACACTACTGTCATAGATAAATAATCAGCAAGTGACTTAGCTCCATCACTTACTTATATGTGACCCATGACATACCATCTAAACTCATTGCCTAGGTCTTCTTTCTTGAGTTTTTTAATCTTAAAATAGGAGAGCATATCTACGCTGAATGACTTACTGATAATTAGAAGGATTCAATACATTTTATTTCTGATTTATAACATAAATGAGGGTCTTTTGCATAATTTCCCAATGAGACTTATAATATTTTATAAATTGGTTTAGATTTAATAGCTGAAATAATGAGGCTAAGATTACTGTTAAAATTTTACCTGTGAACTTAAATATGATTATATAGTTATTTTGCTAGAAAAGATCTTTAATTCAGAGTCTAAAATTATTGCATTAAAATCTAATTCCTAATTAGAATAAGATGTACTCCATGTTTTTATCAATATGTCAAAATATACTCTGCTGTCATGTATAACTAAAAATAAAATAATTAATCTCATAATAAAAAATAAAACATTCTAATTCAACATAGATTTAAGAAAAGTAAACAAATTGACAAATATTAGGGATTATATTTTTCCACATCTTAGAAAGCAAACACTCAAAAATAATATTCACTAAATGATTTCACAGTTGCCATTTAATTACCTTTTTCATGCTTATTATGGGCCTGCTCTGGCAGCAACAGAAATAAATAAAAGCAAATTATGTTTAGTCTAATTCGTATCTCTGTGGTCAAATAGGAGTAGAATTATATAAACCAGAATCCATGTGTAGAAATGAAAATATAATACTGTTTTATAACCTAGTTAAAAGTATTATTACACCAAAAAACTAAGGAAAAATTAAAATATCTAAGTCTACATTTATATTTGGTACTTGAATTGGTAACAGTTAAAAAAACATGGCACTACCTAAAAACTAATCTTGATATATTTTAAAAGATTGAAACCATACAAAGTATCTTCTCTGACCAAAACAGGAGGAGGCTAGAAATCTATACCAAAGGAAAATTGAGACACACATAAATGTGTGGAAATTAAACAACCAGGTGAGTCAAAGGAGAATGAATAGGGGAAATTAGAAAATACCTGGAACTGAATGAAAATAAAAATATACTTTGGATACCATAAAAGCATCACAGTAATAAAAGGGTAGGGGGAAAAAAGATCTTTTCAATTGACATTTGACGAAATCTAGCACCATTTCATGATTAAAAACAAAAACTCAGAACCAGGGAACTTCCATAACATGAAAATGGGCATTTATTAAAAACACAGCTAACATCACACTAAGTGGTGAAAAAGTCCAAAATTAGAAACAAAAAAAAAGTTGCCTGTTTTCACTGCTGTTGTACAATGTGCTAGAAGTTCTAGCCTGAACAATTAGGTAAGAAAAATAAATGGAATCCAAATTGGGAAATAAATAAAACCATCTCTATTTATAGACGGTACAATCCCATTTATAGAAAACCCCAATGAATTTTTTTTTTAAGCAAACACATAGTGACTTAAATAACATGCCATCAATATGTCTTTTTTTTTTCCATTCTTAGTTTGTTTTTTTTTTTTATTTACTTATTGATTCATTGAACACAAATGGAGTACAGCTATTGTTTCAAGGGTTGTACACAAAGTAGAGTCACACCATCTGTGCTTTCATGCATGTACACAGGGCAATGATATCTGTCACACACTCTGTTATTAATTTTACCCCCCACCCGCCCCCACCCCTCCCTTCCCTCTATGCTAGCTATCTTTCCTCCATTCTTGCCATCTTTCCCCCCCACATTATGCATCATCATTCATTTATCAGAGAGACTATTCGGCTTTTGGATTTTTGGGATTGGCCGATCTTACTTAGCATAACAGTTTCCAACATCATCCATTTACCTACAAATGTCATAATTTTATTCTTTATGGCTAATATTCCATTGTGTATATATACCAAAGTTTCTTTATCCATTCATCTACTGAAGGGCATCTAGGTTGATTCCACAATCTAGCTATTGTGAATTGAGCAGCTATGAACATTGATGTGGCTGCATCACTTAGGCAATCTGATTTTAAGTCCTTTGGGTATAGGCCAAGGAGTGGGATAGCAGGGTCAAATGGTGGATCCATTCCAAGTTTTCTAAGGAATCTCCACACTGCTTTCAAGAGTGGCTGCACCAACTTGCACTCCCACCAGCAATGTATGAGTGTACCCTTTTCCCCACATCCTCGCCAACACCTGTTGTTGCCTGTGTTCTTGATAAAAGACATTCTAATTGGGGTAAGATGAAATCTTAAGGTGGTTTTGATTTGCATTTCTCTTATAACGAGTGATGTTGAACATTTTTTCATAAATCTGTTGATTGCTTGTAGATCTTCCTCTGTAAAGTGTCTGTTCATTTCCTTGACCCATTTATTGATTGGGTTATTGGTGTTCGTGGTGTAAAGATTTTTGACTACTTGGTAGATTCTGGAGATTAGTGCTCTGTCCGAAGTGTGTGTGGCAAAGATTTTCTCCCACTCTGAAGGCTCTCTCTTCACATTGCTGATTGTTTCCTTTGCTGAGAAGAAGCTTTTTAGTTTGACTCTATCCCAATCATTGATTCGTGCTTTTATTTCTTGCGCTTTGGGAGTCATGTTAAGGAAATCTGGTCCTAGGCCAACATGATGAAGATTTGGACCTATTTTCTCTTCTATTAGGTGCAGAGTCTCTGGTCTGATTTCTAGGTCCTTGATCCACTTTGAGTTAAGTTTTGTACAGGGTGAGAGATATGGGTTTAGTTTCATTTTGCTGCATATGGATTTCCAGTTTTCCCAGCACCATTTGTTGAAGAGGCTGTCTTTTCTCCATTGCATGTTTTTGCCTCCTTTGTCAAGTATGAGATACCTGTACTTATTTGGGTTTGTCTCTGTGTCCTCTATTCTGTACCATTCCCAATGAATTTTTTAAAAATAGCGCTAATAAATTTGGCAACATCCCAGGTTACAAGATCACCACACACACAAAAATTATTTCTGTACACCAGTAGAAAACCATCCAAAAAGATTACTGAAAATAAAATTCCTCCTACATTAACATTAAAAGAATGAAATGCCAATGTTCTTTCGTTTTCTTTTTGTTTGTTTGTTTGATTGATTTGTTCATTGGTTTTGGTTTTGTTTGTTTTGTTTTTTCATTTTTATTTTTGTTTTTGTTTTGGTCTAGGGATTGGACCCCACATTTTTACCTAGGAATAATTTTAACCAGAGATATAACGGATTTATACACTGAAAACTAAAAGACATTGCTGAAATTAAAGACACTCCAAATAATGGAGTGACACCCCATGTTGATGGATTATAAGGTTTAATATTCCAGTACTACCCAAAGCTAGTTACAGATTCAATGCAATCCCTATCAAAATTTCAACATCTTTATTTTAACAAATGGAAACCGCATTCTCAAATTCATATACAGTTTCAAAGGACCCTGAATAACAACAACAACAACAAAACTCTTTTTAAAAAGTACAGTGTTCATTATTTTAAAACTTACAACAAGCTACAGTAATCAAAACAGTGATACTGGTGTAAGGATAGACACATACACCAATGGAATAGAACATCAAGACATGAACCATGTATGTCTATGACCAACTGATTATTGACAGGATGCTAATTAAGTTCATTCAATGGGGAAAGAATAGCCTTATCAACAAACTATGCTAGGACAATTGGATTTGCATATGCAAAAGAATGAAGTTGATTCCCTACATCAGACTATATACAAAAATTAATTATGTGTTGTATTAATAGGAATATAAGTGTTGGTAAGAAATTGAAACCCTGCATCTTGCTGGTAAGAATGTAAAACGGCATAATTCACAGTTAGGAGGGTCCTCAAAAAACGAAATAAAGATTTACTGCACCACTCTGCAGTTCTACCCCTAGTTATATATGCAAAAGAATTGAAAATGAACTCAAACAGTCTTACATGTTGATATTCATTGTTGCATTATTCACCATAGCCAAAAGGGAGAAACATTCCATGTTTCTATTAGCTGTTGAATGGATAAATAAAATGTGATATATAGATAAAACTGAGAAAATGAACAAAAGCCATAAAAACATATGCAGTTCTGCATTATGGACAAATCTTGAAAACATTATGTTAAGAGACATAAGCCAGACACAAAAGCACAAGTATTGTATGATCCCACTTACATGAGGGTATCTAGAATAGGCAAATTCATAGAAAGATTAGAGATTGCCAGGGTCTCAGGAAAGAGGGAATGGTGAGTTGTTGTTTAAATACTGTTGTTTTTGTTTAGGTAATTTTTGGAAATATGCAGTAATGATGGTTGTGTAATGTTGAGAATGTGATTAACGCCACTGATTGAATTGTATGCTTACATGGTTAAAATGTCAAGCTTCTGTATATATTTTACCCAACAAAAGATATTTTTAAAAAAGATTATGCTTCTCACCTGATTGTAGAATCAAAACATTTTAAGTGTGATAATTTAGCCGCTCTATAAACTTTATAAATTATATTGACGTTTAAGTGGGTATTCTAGAATTAAATGTAATCTGCTATAAATCTTAAATTTTTCTGTAAAAAAGGGTAATTTTTGCAGTGTTATTAATACATTTGACTCCAGGAGCCTAGAGACATAGAAAAGGAAGATGACATTTAAAATCTATTTGCTAACTTTTCAACTATATTAACACAGCAACTCTATACCTATTTGTGACTATAAATATATCACTCCACCCCTGCTAAGACCCACTTATGTCAATCAACTTTTGACACAACAAAATTCTTATGTAATATGAAGAATACAGAAAGGTAAAATACTGTGCTTTTAAGCTTTTGTCTGTCCCAGCACACATGAATAAGAGACTGTCTCCTTTTTAATACTGGTTTCAGGGCTTTCAGAATTAAGCTGTAAAAATATTTTTTCATCAGAATTATAAAATATCTTTCACATTTTTTAATCTTAAAATTCAATTTCCATTGAAAATACATTGCAGAGGCTTGATTTGGGATATTCTCCAAAATTACTAATTATAAGTTACTTAATTATTTTCAGTCAGAATTTATAGTAACATTGAAAAAATTTTCCCTGAACTGATAGGTGCTCTGTTCCATATCATCCTAAACTTTTGAGAGTCAAGATGACAGAGCACCCTCTGTGTGGTCCATTGCTAGTTGTTGTAGTACAAGAAGAAGGACCCCTGCAGCACCTTAAACTGATGTTTCTACCCATGAACAACACACATTTTTCACTAGACAGTCATTTTCGCTGGTCATGCCTAATTAAAGAGCAGAAAAGTATAAATAAACCATATACTCACACTAGAGCATTTGTGAAGATTCTGAAGTATATCAAACCTATGAACTTTTTAGTTCAATTCATTTGAAAAATTGGATATATAAGATAATTTTGTATAAAATTGCCAAAAATGACTCAAGAACTAGAATACATGAGTAAACCCCAACAACCCTTAAAGATATCAATTGGTATTAAAATCTGACCCAGTGTCTGAAAAGACTGTGTAATATGGGCCTCAAATGTTTTTACAGAGCTAGGGATTAGCTCAGAGGTAAAGCACTTACCTAGCATTTGTGAGGTTCTAGGTTCAATCCCAAGTACCAGAAAACAAAAACAAAAACAAAAAACAAAACCCAAATCATTTTTCAGCTTAAATTTTCCAAACCTCCAAGGATTCTATTTTTATGCAAACTATTTCAGAGACTATAGATACCATAAGATTACCAATGTCAAAAACTGCTAAATGTTTTTCCCCACTAGAATATATGTCAGAAAAAAATAAGCCATGGCAAAAATAAATTAAATATGAGGTATGTGCCTTTATTGTGCTCTTAATTTTTTAAAATAGGATAGTTTAAACAGACTAAAAATATTAGGCACTATTTAAACCTGGTCTTAATACAAAGTAATTATCAGCTTATCACAAATAGTAGGTTATGTGAAGTCCATAGAAGTAAATTCCTTGTACAAAAACTTCTCACTTCACTAACTCCAGTCGACATCATTTTCTGAGATGACATGTTTGTAGATATTAAAATATATATAATGACTCTTATCATAATGGTTTTAGGTATGCTGTCTCCTACACCATGATTTTTTGTTTGTTTTTTTTGGTTTGGTTTTTGTTTGGGGGGGTGGTACCAGGGATTGAACTCAGGGGCAGTCAACCACCAAGCCACATCCCCAGTCCTATTTTATATTTTATTTAGAGACAGAGTTTCACTGAGTTGCTTAGTGCCTCACTTTTGCTAAAGCTGGCTTTGAACTCCCGATCCTTCTCCCTTGACCTTCCCACCCACTGGAATTACAGCTGTGTGCCACCATGCCAGGCTAGACCATGCATTTTAAATAGGAGTTAAAAAAAAAAAAAAAACCTTAGACATTACAGTGGTTTGTGGCCCTCAGAAACTCAAGCCTACCAAGGAAAATCTTTTCCCTTACTATTTGTTTTAAGAAGAAAGTAAGTTTAATTTAAATGTTATTTAATTTAAATTAAAATAATTTAAAATAAATTAAATCTAGCTTAATATATCTCCTTAACCAGTGAGCCACACCCACACCCCTTTTTATTTTTTATTTTGAGACAGGGTCTCACTAAGTCACTTAGGGCCTCCCTAAGCTGCTGAGGCTGGCCTCAAATTTGGGATCCTTCTGCCTCAACCTCCTGAGTCCCTGGGATTACTGTCATGCACCACCACAGCTGGCTAGACTGATCCTCTTTAAGAAAAATACCATGTCTTAAAATAACTTTTAAGTCCTCATTCACTGAAATATTTAATAAATTCTATAGTTTCAATATATGATATTCTGATATCTCTATAGTTAACAACTTAAAAAAATCAACTCATATTTGAAGGAGTTAGGCACCCCTTTGTTTGTACAAAGAATAAATATCTTACCAATTCAGAAAAGATAGCCATAGCATGAAAGCAAGTATCAGCAGAAAAAGTTAGCTTTCCTCTTACAATAAAACTACAAGTAACAATAGTAATTATAGTAAAATAATGAAAATCTGACATTTATTAAACATTTACTATGTACTTGTATTAATTCCTTTAATCCTTATAACAGCCCAATGAATTCAATATTTTCATTATCATTTTATAATGGGACCTGCAATTAATCACTGTGGTTGGTATTCTAACAATTTTTATATTATTAAAATTGATCTGATTCCTACCAAATAACAGTATTTGTGATGTGGTTTTCTTTTAGTCTGAATTTGATTTAGAAATGACTAACATTCCATACAATTTACAGCTTTTGAAATCCCAAAACATATTATAAATATCTATTTGCTCCTTCCTCACTTAAAAAAAATTTAAATTAATTAGCCAATGATCATTATCCATTCTACCTATAAAAACTTGTTTGCTGGGCTGGGGGTGTGGCTTAGTGTGGAGCTGTTGCCCGGCGGGCTGTGGTTTTTATCCTCCAGAATTGTGCATCCCCCACCCCAACAAAATAAAAACTTTTGTTGCCTAAACCAGAGTGACACAATGTTGCCTTTTAGCATCACACTGGGAATTTTCTAATCCAGTGTCATTTTCTTCTCTCCCTCCTTCCACCGAGAAAGGAAATTAGCACTAACAAGGACACTTTTACCCTGAAAGTAGTTATGACAGGATGAGAATAATGGAACTGTCCTGGGAAAACCAGCATGTATGATCATCCTACTTACAATGCTTCATCTTTTGTATCTTATCTACTCTCAGCTCTACTGTTTTCTGTAACTATACAATTCATATTATTACTCCTATGATAAAAAAAAGCTGAAATTTTGAATCTGAAGAAGCTAAAGCCTATAAATAATGCCTGTGCACAGACAAAAAAATCATATATTTTATAATAATTTCCAATAACAATGTTACTTGATCTCGAGCTTATATTTGTGAAGAAGCTTTTGAAAAGCTATATAAACTACTTTGAGAATATTTGTGTTGACACATCAGGGTAACATTTAAATGTGAGAAAAACCTTTCCCCTTCCCTCTTCAAATATTGACTGTAGTTTTGAAAACAGTAGTTAGATGCAAATTCTATTAGGATTGAAATTCCCTTAATTGGAGCTCTCCCAAATAGAATATCCAAGGTTGGGTGAAAGGTGTTCTGTTGAAATGTGGAAATTTAACATTAAAATTTTTGTGTATATAAATAGAAAAATGTTTCTGAAATATTTACTGAAGCTTGACACTAACATTCTTACACGTCACCTTGGTATGTAATGTTAGCTGAGGAGAAACTGGAAATTCAACAACACAGAAGGACTGACTTCACTAGTTTGCTTATTTTCCACATGTTGCAATACATTGAACTTTATAAATGCCCACTTAAATGGATTATATTATCTAGTTGTGGCTATATTACCAGCACAATAGGATTTAGAGTCATGTAAAGAAATCAGCTTGAAGATAATACTAATAATGCCAGCCAAGAAAAGAAAAAAGAAGAAAACAAAGGTAATTTGGCTTTTGTAAGCTATAAATATTAATAATTAAATCAATGCAGACAAAACCTTTGACAAAATTCATAACCCTTTCATGATTTTAAAAAAAGCTGAAGAAACTAGGGATAGATGGAACCTACCTCAACATCATAAAGGGCATATGCAAAAAAACCAAAGCCAACCTCATAGTAAATGGGCAAAATCTGAACATTTCTATCAAAGTCTGTAACAAGATAAGGAGGTCCACTCTCACTGCTCCACTTTAATATGATGCTAGAAATTCTAGTCAGAGCAATTAGGGAAAAGGGATAAAAATAGGAAAGAAAGAAATCAAATTATCACTGTTTACAGATGATATGATCCTATACTAATAAATCAAAAAAATTCCACCCAAAGACTACTAGAGCTAATAAACAAATTCAGCTAAGTAGCAGGTTACAAAATCAACCTACAAAACTCAGTGGCTTCCCCATATACCACCAATGAATCCTCTGAGAAAGAAATCAGGCAATACTCCCATATATAATAGTTTAAAAAAAAAAACCCTAGGAATCAAATCAAGGCATGAAAAGCCCCTACAATGAAAATTATAGAACATGGAAGAAAGAAATTGAAGGCAACACAAAAAAAATGGAAAGACCTCCCATGTTCATGGAAAGGCAGAATTAATATTGTTAAAATGGCCATACTACCAAAACAATATACAGATTCAATGAAATCCCCATCAAAATATCAATGACATTCTTACAGAACTGGAAAAAAATCTTAAAATTCATTTAGAAGAATAAAACACCCAAAATAGCCAAAGCAATACTAATTTTAAAAAGAAAAAGAAAAAAAGCAATGCTGGAAGCATCACAATACCTGACTTCAAATTATACTACAGAGCTATAGTAACAAAAACTACTTGGTCCAGGCATAAAAATGGACACATAGACTGGTGGTAAAGAATAGAAGACACAGAAACAAACCCACACAGATATAGTCATCTGATCCTTCACAAAGATGCCAAAAACATACATTGAAGAAAAGACAGCCTTTTTATTAAATGGTGCTGGGAAAACTGGTTATCCCTAACTGGAAGAATGAAACTCAGTCCCTCTATCTGACTGCACCAAAGTCAACTCAAAATGGATCAAAGACCTCGGAGTTCGACCAGAAATAAGGCAATTTACAGAAGAAAATGTAGGATCAACACTCCAGCATCTAAGCACAGGCAACAACTTTCTCAGTAGGACCCCTAAAACTCAGTAAAAAATGCCAAGAGGTATTAAGATGGAACCAAATTTAAAAGCTTCTGCATAGTAAAGGAAACAAGAATGTGAAGTGATAACAAGGAGAATGTGAGAAAATCTTTGCTAGCTTCTCTTTTGACAGAAGATTAATATCTAGAATATAAAAAGAACTCCAAAAACTTAACACCAAAAAATATCCCTATTAACAAATAGACAAATTAATTAGACAATTCTCAAAAGAATACAAATGACCAAGAAGAAATACAAATGACCAACAAATATGTGAAAAAATGTTCATTATCTCCACCAAGCGGGGAAACGCAAATATATTTATTCTTTAACAACAAAAAAACTATACTAAGATTTCATCTCACTCCAGTCAGAATGCCAGTCATCAAGAATTCAAATGGTAATAAATGCTGGAGAGGATGTGGAGAAAAGGGAACACTTTTATGCTCTTGGTGGGATTGTAAATTAGTACAACCACTGTGGAAATCAGTATGGCGCTTCCTCAGAAGTGAGAAATGGAACCACCATATGACCCATCTGTACCACTCCTTGGTATTTATCCTAAAAAATTTAAGTCATCATACTAGAGTGATACATGCATACCCATGTTTATAGCAGCACAATTCATAATAACCAAACTATGGAATCAGCCTAGTGTCCACCAAAGGATGAATGGATAAAGAAAATGTGGTATGTATATGCAATGGAGTTTTTATTCAACCATAAAGAAAAATGATATTGGCCAAATTAGATTGTTATATTGTATGTGTTTTAATATATAACAACAAATTCCACTATTATGTACTACTATAATGCATCAATTTAAAGAATGTGCGGAAAAAGAAGAAATTAAACATGTTAGGAAGTCAGGCAAAAACATATTAGAAAGTATCAAAAAACTTTGAAATTTATGATTTATTCTATTTTTATCTTATTTTTATTTCATCCTTTCATGTTTTAAATTTACATAATACAAATGAGTATAATGAACATATATAAGCAGCAAAATAGGAATGTTCTTGATTAAGGTAATTTATCCATATTGATGCCCAGGTGAGTCTGAGTAAGCTACCTGATGTAGATCATAACATTTAACATTACTCAATTGTTAAAATGAATGAAATAGAATTCCCTTCAAGCTAAAGTCTTATAGAACCTTTACCACTGGAGTTGCTAGGCTATACCAGAATTACTTTTATCTGCTCAGTTTATGGTGTTATCTCATTCTTATACTAATAAACACAGAAATTATTAAAAGTGGAGCAGTAGATAAGAAAAAAAATGGGGGAGTGTTGGTCAGCTTTTTCACTGCCATGACCTAAGGACCCAACCAGAATAATTGTAAAGGAGGAAAAGTTTCTTTGGGGGCTCACAGTATTAGAGGTCTCACTCCATGGACAATAGGCTCCATGCCTCAGGGTTGGAGGTAAGACTGAACATCATGGCAGAAGAGTGTGGCCAAGGGAAGCAGCTCACATGATAATCAGAAAGCAGAGAGAGAGGACTTCACTTTCCAGGTACAAATATACACCTCAAAGTCATGCCCCCAATTCCCACCTCCTCCAGCCACACCCTACCACTTCAGGTAACACTCCGTTAAGCCTTACTAGGGGATTAATTAACTGATTGGGTCAAGACTCTCACAACCCAATCATTTCTCCTTTGAACCTTCTTGCATTGTCTCACATGTGAGCTTTTGGGGGACACCTCACATCTAAATCATAACAAAAGGTTATGATCAGGTTATCATTCAAGATTGGGATCCTAAATAGAATAAGTTACACTCTATGTATGTGTATTCTGCCAAAATACGTTCTACTGTCATGTATAACTAAAAAATAAAAAAGAATGCAGCCTAATCATCATCATCATCATCATCATCATCATCATCATCATCATGAGGTTATCAGTCCCTAGGAAATTGAATTGTTTTTTAAATACCATAGATATTATATATTGATCAACTAACAAAAACAGCTTACCATTGAGCAAGTGTATACTCAAGCTGTAAATAATTAACATCTAAAAATACAGAGGAAAAAAGTCCAACATGTCACAAGATGCATTTCTCAGAAATTTAAGAAAAGACTATACTTTTGATATTTGCATTTTAAGTAATAACTAGTTTTCTACATGGACCCATAGACAAAAATTGAAGCTAAAATTCTTTGGAGTGTCATACAATGTACATTTATTCAATGCTAAAACAAAATAAAAGACATTTTTCTCAGAACTTTGCTCAGACTGATGTTCTCAAGGCATACGAACACAGGTTGAGGATTGGAGGTTACTTACCATAGCAGTTGTAATAACTGAAATTCAGAATGTTTTCATGTGAAAATAATGACATTTTACACACAAAGTTTTGACATGTTCAGATGGTACAGATGAGAAATCTGAGACTAAAGAAATGAATAACTTGGTCCAAGGAAGTAACAAATCAAATAGTCTGCAGTTCCTCAACACACCCTGATCTGGAAGAGACTTTGTATAATTACTTGTCATTAAAAAAACTGCTGGGAACACAACATACCACTGAAATCGAGATATGCTTTGTTCATTGTACTGTGTTCATAATGCAGCTTCCTTTCTGATCACTTATCTGAATTAAATGAGGCTAAAAATACTTTGTTCATAATCTAGGTTTCCACAGGCGTGCAGCTCCAGTTACAAGAAGGCAGTTCCCACATGGTGCACACAGGATGGATTACCTGCACTTTGAGGATGACAGCCGTGGATGGTGGTTTGATATGGATATGGTGATCATCTATATTTATTCAGTGAACTGGGTCATTGGATTCATTGTTTTCTGCTTTCTTTGCTATTTTTTCTTTCCGTTTTAGGAATTGTCATACCTTACTTCAGTGGAACAATCATAAATGTTGTAAACAATAATTGCTGAAACATTTTTAAAATGTGCTTTGAAGTTTTTATAATGTTGCATTATATAAATTGTTGGTGTTTATAGAATGCTTGAAAATAATGGATTTATTTATTAATGTTTTTCATGTAGCAAACTTCTATCCAGCACTAAGCAACAATGCACTGTTAATTTCATAGTTCATGGTTTTAGGATTTGAAAGTCTAATTTTACAGTATCGCTTATATTATTTTTATTGTAAAGACTGAGATTTCCCTCCACTTAAAAATAGTAAAAATACAAAATGAAATGATAATCTGGGTAGATAGTATCTTTATTGTAAGATATTTAATCAATGACTACTTATTCTTAGGCAAATGATATGCATCAAAGATAAACCATATTCTCTGGGCATTAATCTAACAGGGTATATTCCAGTTTGGTTTCCAATTATCTCTACGTATGCCCCTTTCTGTTACCAAAAAAACTGACTATAGTTTGTATAGACCTAATAATAGTTTCAATATGACATTTTTAATTATTATAAGCAACAGATTAGTTAATATAAGCAAACTATAAAAATAAACCCACCAATAGATAGTTTGAAAGCCATATTAACCCTTCCAATTTCAGGATGACTCACATGAAGAAACAAAATATGACTGACTTTTAGTAATCTAAAAGAGCAATGCACATCCGAAATGTAATTAATTTAGTGATTTATTTAGGAAATTGTCAAATATATTCTAAATGTGCAATAAAAGAGTGGCTTTTAAATTTTTTTATTGTAATTGATTTAATGTCTGGAATAAAGAATTGTTGGAAATAGGCTTATGGATTTATAAAAAGAAACATCATTTATTTGAATTACAGTAATCTTTATTATTAATTTTTCCTTATTATAAGAAAAAGAGATCTGAATTATTCCACTGTTGGAAGAATTTGGGCAGATATCCCAATTTCATAAATTAGAAAAAAGTATAGCAAAAGGGCACTCAAGTTTATTCACTTATTCAGGTAGTTTTTGAAAAACCAAGGACAAAAGTTTTGATTATGAATTATTAATCCAGAATTCCTTTGGTACGGCATCATTTATCTAATTGTTAAGTAAGCATATTTTATACAAAACAGGTGAATCTTTCCTGGCACTACAATACTACTCCATTCAGGAGAAAAAAGGGGGGGCGGGACAGATTAGACTTCCACCAGTTAAGTCTAAGAAAAGTCAAAATTTGGCCAAATTATATTAACTATATTTGAATAAAAGCACTTGACTGATGGTATGTGATGTTCAAAGAAATATGGAAATGTGGATGAGTGGAACAGATCTTTATTCTAACTTTTATTGTAATACTATTCTTAGTATGTTTAAAATATCTATGAAAGAAAATAAAATAAATTAGAAATCATCAAATCTAGAAAGCAGACAACTGAATACAATTTGGAAACCCAGATAAATTTACCTTTACAAATGGATATTTTTAAATGGATTAAAAAATTAAAACAGAAATATGAACAACATCTTAAGAACTTTAAAAAATATTGCAGTGATTACCCAGGCAACCCTTGGCTTATATGCCATAGAGTTTATTTAAAACCCATAATTCAAACTTCTTCCTGTTTTTTTTTAAGTAAAAAAATATTTCTTTTTCCTATTTTATTGATTACTCATTGGCCTTCAAATCTTTATGCTGATTCTATTCAAATACAAAAAACCTGAGATGATACATCTAATAAAACCACATCTAGAAATAGAAAATAAAATATACCATGGCATTTCTCCTTACCTTTATTTTTTACTATTTATTATAATTGCAAAAATTAAGAGACCTCATTATCACCCTGCGTTATATGACTAAAATTTGCTTAACATTTCTTTCATTTCCCTCACTTGTAGAACCATGCATAACAAAACAGACATTGGCAGGATTCTCTGGGCTCAAATTCAGTTCACAAAATTAGGAAATACAAAAGTTCTGTAAGAAGAGGTTTTTTGCAAAGACCAGTCAAAATTTACAGACTGTTTGATGCTGGGCATTTAATCCCTGTGATTTTCTGTTTCTTCATTTCTAAAAATGGAGAAAAATACTATTTGGTTAAGTACTTCTCAGTGAAAGCAAGCACACATAAATATGTATCTTTTTGCTCCGTTATTAAAAACTAACTTTTAAAAGGTCTAGGTTCTAGATCTAAACCTAGAACACCACCAAGTAAGTATAGACTGACCACCTGTTTATACTCTGGGGACATCTTAATTCATAAATGCCATAATTTCTGTAAGTCAAACTATTCTGATTACTATTTTTAGTGTACTTGTCCATTACAGTAAAATGCCCACTTTATCTTTACAATTGCATGCCACCATTTGACCCCTTATACCCGAGAATCCCATTATCTCATTTGTATATAGGGATCTTGTTTTAATGGTTTCCAGAAGATGGGTAGACATTCAAACAACATGAAAAAGCAAGGAAATAAACCGCCCAAACAGCCCACAGCACTTCAACAACTGATCCCATTCACACCACAGTGGAAGAAATGTCAGGTAAAGAATTTAGAAAGTTTGAGGAGATTCAAGATGGCACATTAGAGGAAGGCCACATTTCCAGTTGCTTCATTGCTCTGGAGTGAAGCAGCAGAAGTACTACTTCTCAGGAAGGTGGGTAATAGGGAATTCATTGAAATTCAATATTGAAGTCAGAGTCTCTTATAGACTCAAATTCAGTGCATTGAACAAAGAACAAGAAAGAGTACATTGGAGCAAAGCTGATTGTGGCAGAGGCAGCAGAGCTGTCTCACTCATCTCAGGAGGCAATAACAAACACAACAGTCAACTTTGACATGGAAAAACCTGTAGATCAGAAAACTGCTTGAATTTTGCTGATCCAGAGATGGCACAATGAACTGGTGTTTTAAAAATGCTCTGTAATGACAAGCAGGGAGTCATCTTGAGTAGGCCATGTTGCAGCTTAGGGAGCCTGAGAGAACATAGCAAATATTGCCATACTCTCCTGCAAGAGCCTAGTATGTGGCATAGGGTGTACCTAGCAGAACTTGACTGAAACAGGCATAGAGAAGATTGTATCCAGAGGGATTCAAATCAAGAGATATGAAGAGGACTACAATTCACTTTCCCTTTCAGTCTGGCAGCTCTTTTGTCCAGCTGAAGAAGGTAAGGAAACTGAACAGGTAGGCATGATTAATCTTAGGCATTAAGTCTGGGAAGGCCATATTCATAGGCAATGGGATGTATGAGACCTGTGGTGGATTGGCTTCTCTGTCCCACAAGTATTATTCTCTGGACTCTCCTGAGAACCAGATTCCCAGCACAGATCAGCATTTACCTGGCCTAGGGATTTGTTGATCTAATCTCTCCAGAGCAGATACCACCAGAAAAAAGTCTCTAATGCCTGAGTGGAGCTAAGTTCCATCCCCAAGAACTCCCCACTTAGAACTCTGCGGTTCTCTTAGAACCCCAATCTGGAAGTACACCAATCTGGTCTGTTCAGACAAAACTCCCAAGTACTTTCTATTCCATGTTACCTTGTACTGGTGAGAAGGGAAGTTGAAAGCTTATTTCAACCAGCTTCACTTTTAGACCACTCTAGCTGGCAACTCAGTGAGTAAAACAAAAAGAGGAATAATTTAAGCCCAGAACTTTTATGTTCTCTTGTGCTCCCCCTCTTCCCCTACCCTCCCCCCCACCCTCCCCACCTGTCTCAGTTGGGCATTGGCAATCACCATCCATCCTCATTGACAATTTTGACCACCTCAGTGGTCTTCCTCCTAAGTGTGTTTGTGTGTGTGTGTGTGTGTGTGTGTGTGTGCCTTACTAATTAGTTCATGATATATATATATATACACATATATATATAGTATGTATATATGTGTGTCTATATATAGTATGTATATATATGTATATATATATGATTTTCCCTCATTTTGCATTGTTTTCATGATTATTATTTTCCTTGTCTTTTGAGGGTTAGGATTTTTCATTTCAGTCTTGGGATTTTTCTCTTTCTGTTTCTCTTGTTTCTCCTTCTCTCCTTTCTTCTTCCTCTAACAGCCAAATTCTCTTCTCTTTCTCCCATTACTTAATTTTTCTAATTTATTTTTTCTCTTCCTTCTTTATAGCCATCATTTGCTACATCTCTTCTGCTTTCTCTATCTTCACATTCTAAATATTCTAAATTTTTTTCTGCCTTCCTATCCCTTTTCTTTTAATTAACTGTATTTTTACCATCTTTTAGAATTATTTGGTTGATTTATACAACTCTAGGCTTCCTGTTAACATTCTTTCAGTTATGAGTACTGTGAATGACATAGCTGACAACTGCTGTTTAATGCCAGAGCTAGTTGATGGCTATTTATTATTTTTGCTGTTAGCAATTGCTGACTGCACTAGTCCTGTTTTCTAGTCATTAGGGTTACAGATGTTGTTACAAGCACAGGGTATTTGTTACAAGCATAGGGTATTGTCTGTTTCTCTGTTTTCTGTGAGATTCTCTGAATGTACTGGTACACTGCAAGTTCACAGGGTAGAGACTCTGTGACTGAGTTAAAACCAGCCTAGAGACAGTACAACTTTCTCCACACACAAATTAACCATGCACAAACTACAGTAATACTTTAATGCAAAAAATAAAAGAGATAAGATGTAGAATTCAAAAGAATGATTATAAAGATGAACAATGAATTCTAAGAGAATAGAGAAAACACCTGAATCAAGGAAGTGGGTACAGGATATTCAATAAGAACCAAACAGAGATCTTGCAAATGAAATGCACAATAAATCGAAAAAAAATGTTCAGTTGAAAGTCTCTTAAATAGAGTATATCATGCTGAAGACAGAATTTCAGAGATGTAAGACAAAGTGGCAAGCTTTGAATATTCAGACAGTATTACAAAAAAGAAAATGAGTAACCATGACATGAAAATATAAGAAGTCTGGGACAACAATAATTCCAACTTTTATAATCATTGGAATTAAAGGCAGTTGTGAGATGCAGGCTAATGGTATAGATAACCTCTTCCGGAAAATAATAACAGAAAATTTTCCAAACCATAAGATAGACAACCAGATACAGGATGTATTCAGAACTCCAAATAGACAAGATCAAAAAAGAACCTTGCCACAACACATTATAATTAAAATGCCTAACAGAGAACAGGGATAAAATTTTTAAAAGCCTTAAGAGAAAAACGTCAGGTCAAGTCAGAATTGCCTCTAAATTACTTCTGACTTCTTAGCATAAAGTCTAAAATCAGGAGGAATTGGAATGATGTTTTTCAAGCCCTGAAAGAAAATGTCATCCAAGATTGCTATATCCAGCAAAGCTTTCTTTCTGAATCAAAGAAAATAAAAACCTTCCAAGATAAAAGAAACTAAAATAAATTCATGACAACTAAACTGGCACTAAGGAAAATACTGAAAGAAATACTACACACATAAAAAATAAAAAAACAAACCTAGGAGTTTCCTCAAATGAACAAATCTCATTTGAGCAGTAGTCGCTAAGCAAATGAGAAGCAATATCAAACTGAACATTAGAAATAAATCATAATGGCAGGAATTAATAAACATTTCTGTATAATGACACTGAACATAAATGGTCTCAATTCTCCAATTAAAAGATATAGTTTGGTAGAATGGATTAAAAACTAAAACCTGACTTTGTGTTGTTTTCAAGAGAATCACCTCACAGGAAAATACAACAGGCTGAAAATGAAAGGATGGAAATTGAGATACCATGCAAATGGAGCCTGAAAACAAGCAGGAGTAACTATTCTCATAACCAACAAAACAGACTTCAAGTCAAAATTAATCAGAAGAGACAAAGAAGGTCACTTCATACTGATAAAGGGAATAATCCAAGAAGACAATAAAACAATAATGAATATATATGCCCTAAACATTAGTGCACCTAACTACAAAAAAAAAAAAGGCACTACTTGAATTAAAAATTCATACAGACCCCAGTATGATTATACTAGGTGATTTCAACACAATTCTCTCATTCACAGTAGGTCATCGTCTAGACATAAACTCAGTAAAGACTATTCAAACAAAGAATATTAGAAATTAAATAGACTTGACAAACATCTATAGAATAGATCCAACAACAGCTGAATATACTTTTTGCTCAGCTGCTGAGCAACTTCTTCAAAAGAGACCAAATTTTAGGCCACAAGCAACTCTTAACAAATACATGGATGTAATTCCTTACATCTTATCCAATCATTGGAATAAAATCAGAATTAGAAATAAAACTACAGAAACTAACCCTTTGAGGACCGGACAATTCATTTTTGAATGATGGAAGGATATTAAACAAAGCCAAAGGAGAAATTTAAAAATTCTTAGAATCTAAGGAGTATAGTGATGCAACATACCAGAACCTCTGGGACACTAGGAAGGCAATTCTAAGGAAGATTTATAGTCTACATAATAAAATCAGAACAATCCCAAATAAACAACCTAATGATGTATCTCAAAGCCCTTGTAAAGCAAGAACAAATCAATAGAAGGAAGGAAATAATGAAGATCACAGCCAAAGTCAATGAAATAAAGAAAAAAAAAAACACTCTACAAATGATCAATGCAATGAAAAGTTGGTTCTTTAAAAAGATAAAACAATATTGAGAAACCTTTAGCCACACTAACCAAAAGAGAGAAGGCACAAATCAACAAAATTAGAGATGAAAAAGGAGTTATGACCACAGACACTTCTGAAATCCATAAGATTAGGGACTATTTTTAAATATTTTAAAAATCTTTCTCAGGAACCAACCAGATAGGCAGAACCATCAGGAGATACCTGTGCATATGCATATATGTGTATACACGTGCATATAATAAAGTGGCTTACAGTTTTGGAGCTGGTTAAATAAATCCAGAATCCACAGGCAGCCAGCAAAATGGAAAGATCACAAGGCTAGAGCCTTAGAGAGAGACTGAAACCATTGTCTGCAGTAGTATATTTTGTAGACTTTCAATTTATTAAATCAATCAGGCCCAGCCAGGTAAATCTCCCAGATTAGGGACTTTAGTTACACCTACAAAATCTCTTCGTATTAGCAGCTAGATTAATCAGAAGAGCAGGTATACTATATAACAGCTGATATTTACCTTCCATCTGCCCACTCTTATGAGAGAATGTCTCTGAAAGTCTCCTTATCCAGAAACACATTGAAAAAGGAATTAGAGAATGAAATTTCACCTAGCCAAAATGACTTATTACAGAGGTATCATACATGGTATATTTGAGTATTTGCCCTACTGCTAACTAACAATATACCCCAAATTTAATGGCTTAAAATTTTTTTGTGATCTCTCAAAATTTTGTGGCTCAGAATCTGTTTCAGTCAGCTTTTTTGCTGCTGTGACTAAAAGACCTGACTAGAACAATTGTGGAGGAGGAACAGTTTATTTGGGGGCTCACAATTTCAGTGGTCTACATCCACAGCCAGCCAGCTTCATTCCTTAGACCTCCAGGTGAGGCAGAACAACATGGTAGAAGAGTGTGGCAGAGGGAAGAAGCTCACATGATGATCAGAAAGCAGAGAGAGAGCTTCACTTGCCAGATACAAATACATACCTCAAGCTACACCCTTAATGCTCATCTCCTCCAGTCACACCCTACCAGCTTTCAGTTACCAGTTAATCCCTATGGGGAGATTAATTCACTGATTGGGTTACGATTCTCACAACCCTCATTTCTGCTCTGAACTTTCTTGAATTGTCTCACACATAAGCTTTTGGGGGACACCCAACCTCCAAACCACAACAAAATGAGACAGGGCTCAGCTGGATGATTCTTCTCTTCCACTGGACATCAACAAAGTCACTTGGTGGTATACAACTGGAAGATGGCTAGGCCTGGGAGATCTACGACAGTCTCACCCAGATGATTTGGGCTTAGTAGTGATGGCTGAGAAGCTGGACTCCAATGGAGCACCTAATCAATGGCCTGGTAGTCTGGGATAGTCAGATATTTCATGTGGTGGCTCAGGACTCAGAGGGAGCATCCGTGTAACCTAAGCAGAAGTTGTAGTTTCTTATGACCTGCCTCAGAAATCCTATAATAGTATTTCCACTGCTTTCTATTTATCAAGAAAATATCCAAGAGCAGTCCACATCCAAGGAAAGGGGAATGAGATTCTCAATGGGAGTAGCAAAGACTTGGTGGTCATTTTTTAATGTATCACTCTAGGAACTCACTGTGTAGTGGTATAAGAAGTATGACAATCATCCTTGGTAACAAGTGTCATAGAATTGAATCATGTCTTATCTGTGTAGTCAATTACCTATTGCTGTAATCTGTTTGAGTCCCTACAAAACTCAGACATTATCCCTAGTATGTTAGCATGATGAGGTAGGGACTTCGGAAGGTGATTAGGTTTCGAAAGCAGAATTCTCATGAATGGTATTAGTCATCTGTTCAGGAGACCCAAAGGAGTTGTCTGCCTCTTTCATCTAAGGACACAGAAAAAGGCAGGCAAGAAAGTTTGTATATACTACAAATAAAGAGAACAAGCTCTCAGTATGTACCATATCAGCAGGCGCCTTGATCTTGAACTTCCTAACCTCTAAAACTGTAAGAAATAAATGTTGCCCAATCTAAAGCATTTTGTTATAGCACTCCAAAAAGCAGGGAATACCTGTGTCAATAAAGGTCAGTATCAGGAAATTAAATATTTAACGATGTCATCTTAGACTTCAACATACATGTGAATCACCTAGGGATCTTGTTAAAATGCAGATCTGATTAAGTCCAGGACAATACCTGAAATTATGCATTTTTAAAAAGCTCTTGAGCCAGGCGACGTGGTGCACGCCTGTAATCCCAGCACTTGGGAGGCTGAGGCAGGAGGGATCACGAGTTCAAAGCCAGCCTCAGCAACTTAGCGAGGCCCTAAGCAACTCAGTGAGACCCTGTCTCTAAATAAAATACAAAATAGGGCTGGGGATGTGGCTCAGTGGCCGGGTGGCCCTGAGTTCAATCCCCAGTACCAAAAAAAAAAAAAAAAAGCTCTTGGGTTCCACCAGTGTTGCTGGTCTAGGAAAACACAATGATCAATATCACCAGCCAAAAACTTTCTGTAAAGGTACAGATCAAAAATATTTTATGCTTTGTGGGGCATATACAGTATGAATCACATTTTTAAATCCACCTTTAAAAAAAAAACTTTTATACTTGGAAAAAAAAAAATCAAGTCACTGGCTGGATCTGACTCAGAGGCCACAGTTTGCCAACCACAGATCTGTCACTAGTTCTCAAATGTGGTTGCATAGTAGAATCACCTGAGTAGTTCTTAAAAATACTAATGCCTACTATTTGACTCAACAATATTTAGTTCTACCCCCAAATATTCTCACTTAATTGGTGTAGGAATTCTTAAAAACTCCCTATATTAATTCTAATATGTACTAAAGTTTGAGAACTAATCATCTCTACCACCCCTATTTCTACCCATTTGTACATTTTTTGACATTAAATCTTTTGCAGTACATTTTGTATAATGATTAACACAGATATCTTTTCATTTCTATAAAAAAACTGCAATATAATTAAAAGAATAATCATCAAAAAATGTTTTCATCAACACACCCTTGCTCCCAATAGGAAGCGTAATCCCAACACATAAAATCTGTCAGTAAAATAAAAATTAAACTTGACACTGATTTGAGAACTGACAGAAAGTGCTGTAAGATTTAATTTACATTTCTCTAATTGCTAGACATGTTGAATATTTTTCATATATTTGACCATTCATATTTCTTCTGTGAAGTGCCTGTTTAGTTCCTTGAAATACAAATTAAAACTACACTGAGATTCCATCTCACTCCAGTCAGAATGGCAATTATCAAGAATGCAAGTAATAATAAATGTTGGCAAGGATGTGGGGAAAAGGTTCACTCAACATTGCTGGTGGGGCTGCAAACTGAAGCAATCTCTATGGAAAGCAGTATGGAGATTCCTCAGAATACTTGAAATGGAAACACCATTTGACCCAGTTATCCCACTCCTTAGCTTATACCCAAAGGACTTAAAATTGGCATCTCTGTTTGTAGCAGCTCAAGTCACAACAGCAAAGCTATGGTATCAACCTAGGTGCCCTTCAACAGATGAATGGATAAAGACACATACACAGTGGAATATTACTCATCCATAAAGAACAATGAAATTATGACACTTGCCAGTAAATGGATGAATCTGGAGACTATGACGCTAAGTGAAATAAGCCAATCCCCCAAAACCAAAGGCTAAATGTTCTGATAGGTGGATACTAATGTGCAATGGGGGAGGGGGCGTACAAGTCATTGGACTAGACAAAGGAGACTGAAGGGAAGGGAGAGGAGATGGGAATAGGAAAGACAGAATGAATTAGATATCTTTCCTATGTTCATATATGAATACATGACCAGTGTTACTCCACATCATGTACAACCACAAGAGTGGGATCATATATAGAATAAGGTATACTCCATGTATGTATAATATGTCAAAACACACTGTCATATATCTTAAAGAACAGAAGAAAAACCATTATGATATATATAGAATATCTCAGAAATAAATGAAATATTACTCTATTGAGGAAACTAGGATATAGGGATGGAATGAACCTTTTTCCCTGCATATGTTTTTGCAATTTCTCAATTTCATACCAGCATATATAATAACTTCCTGAAATAAAATGAAAAAGAAATTTACAAAAAACAGTGCTGGAAGAAAAAAAGTAAAACATGGAAAACTTCAGGAAGTAGAGTAATAACTTAAGGCTATGGAAAGTACAAACTACCATCTTACCAATTCAGGATAATTAGAGGAAAACTTTAAGAGGCCTCACCTAGTTCTGCTTTAAGGATTAAAGATATAGAGTAAGTTCAACATTATAAATGGCTTCAGAAGCTTGCATAAAATATTCTCTTAGTTGTTTTAAACTATCATATTTTATACTATATAGTTAACACTGTAAAGGATTTCCAAAGAAAGCTATAAATTCTTTCTTAGCTTTCTCTGAATATGAATTTAAATTGACTTTTGAAGGCACCATAATTACTAGTTTCCTGAGCAAATAGCCTTAAATTCCTACTTTGATTAGCACAATCCGAAGAGCCACTTTACACTTCTCATCTTTCCCAAACAAAATTATTTAATCTGTAACATGTATTTGTTCAGAAATAATACAAGAAATTATTAGTTAATATTGTTATAACATAGTCAAGAAATAGCCCATTTTTTAAAGACATACCATCTTTTTACTCTTGCCAATGCTCATTTCAGTTTTCATCTGTGTTAGTGCCAGAAGGAATTTTAACCTTGGTTAGCTTTCTATCTACTCAGAAACTTTCATAATAAATAATATTTCTACAAACAGTAAAACTCAACAATAAACATAGATACAATGCATTCAATGAATAAAAACAGTATGCCTTCAGTTAGTATTCATTGAATGAGTGTTCACTTTATAAATGATGCTCACTTTTTTTTGTTGTTGTATTGTTTTTCAGTACTAGGGATTGAACTCAAAACCTCATGCATGCTAGGCAAGTAGCCAAGCACTTGACCACTGAGTCACATCCCCAGCAATCAATTTGAGTACTGACCATGACTAAAACCCACTTAAATGACTACCACATATCCTAAGAACTTCAGAACAAAGTCTTTGTGATTTCCTCATGTTTCTAACTTTAAAATAGAGTTCAGAAATTCACTGGGTATCACATCAAATGAAATCAAAATTACTGTTGGAAGCAGTAGACAATATGAAAGTAGACAAGAGTCATGTCTACTTTCTATTATCAGGAATTCATCAGAGATAATGAGTATGTATGCATCTCAGCATATTCATTTCTGCATATGATTAATAGTAAGCTAAAAATAAAAGGGAATTAAATGAAAACTGCACCAGAATTCCTTCTACCAGATAAACCCATTTACATTAACTATGCTAATATGTGTACCACGTGGTCACTTTTATTCACTACTTAGAGACTAATTCAACACGTCTTTTTCCTTCTACAAATTAGAAAAAGATACACATAGCCTCCCTAAAATAAAAATGTCCCTTTTCCCTAATTACAACATGCACAGCTCTTAACTGAAAAAAGGCAGGAAAACTTACTTTGAAAATTATGAACTTAAAACTATCAGATGAGAAATATTTAGAAAAAAAACATAATTTTATCAATTAGCCAATTACTCATTTTTAATTTGGTCAAATCTGGTTTTAAATAATTATGAAATAAAATTTTTCATTATGTCTTATTGGTAAATACTAAGCTTTCCTTCTTATTGCTTTCTGGTAGGGAAGATTGCTTTAATTGAAATGATAATATAAGCAAACTATGTTAGGAAAAGTATGTTGTCTATTCCTTAAAGATGAAAAACTCAGAACTTCTAAAAATATTTATTATCCCATTGCCACTATACTTTACAACTTCATTAGTTACCAAGAATAGTAATGATCAGGGTTACCTTATGTTTTTTAATTCTGGATCAAATGAGTCATAATAGCAAAATAAAGTAGTCTTAAACTAAAAATGGAAGGAAAAGGATACTATTTTAGATAGAAAAAAATAAGCAAGATTAAGAGATAATACATAAATAACTGTAAAAAGGTTAACACGGAAGTAATTTAATCTGGAAGCATCATGTAATATATATACTTAAATCACAAACTTGTTCACAAGTGTACATAAATTGTTTCCTGCATAACTACAGAAAAGTCAAAAGTTACATGACTTGCTAAGAATCAAATGAAAAGAATATTTAGAGCAATATTTCTTGAATTAACATCAATTCTAGAATACGAAAGAATCACATTACTATGCTTAATGATGATAAAATTACATGTTAATTGGTCAGATTCACTTTGGCATTGACGAAAACAACACATCACCTATATATCATATAATACCTATATTAATATATAATATATATTAGTATAATATATTATATATAATATATTAATATATTATATATTTATATATAGATTAATATATTAATATAATATAATTATATATAATATAATATGTAATATATTAATCAGAATCAGAATTCTCAGACATTTTATCACTAATAGTGGGAAAAGTTCTTAAGCCTTGTTTTTTTGCAGGTCTAAGTTGGTGCAAATGTTCTTTCATGTCCTGAGAAATTTGGCACATTTGTCCTTCGATGCCAGGTACTGCAATTATTGATGATGGTTTATTTGACTCTTCCTCAAAAGCTATAATTACAGTAAAATCAGTTAAAATGCATCATGACCACAAAAATATTTAAAAGTTATAACTAATAAAAAAATTTATTTAACCAGAATTTCTGATATTCATTTAGTACATTTCATCATGTACTAAATGTATACATAAACAATGTATGTAAATGATGTTAATTCATTTTTATATAAAATAGTACACAAAGAAATGATAAATGTTTGAAGAGACACATGTTTACCTTGATTTGAACTTTACACCATGTATGGAAACATCCAAGATACCCCATAAATATGGAAAATTTTTGGTTAATTTTTTTTTTAAAAGAGCTTCCAAAGTATTACTATATATATTCTACACAGGATTATCAGTGCAATGTATACTTTAGTTAAATGAAAAGATGTATTGATTACAAATTTTGTGATATTTTTAATTCTATCTTCATATTTCATGCTTCAAAGAAACCAAATGGACACAAAGTGTAGTTATTGCCAAGTATGGTCATTAAAAACTTTATTTTCTTGTATTAAAAAATAAATGATGCATTTTACTTTCAAAACTATGAATATAACCTTCAGAAACTGGGTATATTTAGGAATAACAATATTTAGGAATAATAATAACAATTATTTTATCAACTAACCAATTATAAAAACCCATTATGAGTTTGGCCCACTCTTGTCTTGATTTATTGTTAACTGACATTGTTAAAAGAATAAAAGCTCTAAATCATCAATAAAATGAACTCTATGTGCCAATGCATAGTGCTTATCAGGTAGGAAAAAAATAAGATATTTTACAGGATGCCAATCTCACTAATTAGAATATTAATTAGTTAATATTGTGAAAGAGTAGAATTTGAAAATATACAATTTTCACTTATTTGAATTTTTGTTTCTTTTCTTATAACTGCTTATACTTTCCTCAGATCTAGCTTTTTACCTTGGCAAATAAAGCTCAGGCTTTATTTTATTCATATTTTCCAAAACATAGTAAAGTTACAAAGCCAAACACTATTTTCCAATACCCAGGAGGTAACAAAAAAATTACTCAAAGAAGAAGGACTTCTAATAAAATAAACCTGTATTATCACTTGTTAGTGACGGGGATTTGCTTGTAGTAGTAATCAAACTCATTCGATGACCTGAAAGGCACTTCTTCCTTCCCTGCAAAATTTTTATTGACTCAAAGTGATTCATGACTACTGTAGAAAGTACTTGTGCAGTTTCTGTGTCAAACATTCGAGGACAACTTTTAAGCATACTATAACCATCCTTCCCCTGAAATATCAAAACATTTTAATTTTTAGTCTAAAATATGAATAAATTAACCTATATAATTTAAATTAAATGTTGAGACTGAAGTATCACCCAAATACCAAGACATATATTTCCCTTTTGGCAAATTAATACTCTAAATTCCTGACCCACTCCTAGGATCTAGACATGATCCCCCTGAACCTGTCCTTAGCTCTGTTGCCTCGCAGCATTAAGAGAATGGGCCACCTACAATAAATATCTAAATGTGACTGTGAAACAGCCACTCATCAACTTTGAAGTCTGCTTAGACTTGGATTACTGAACCCATCTGAAACCTATTAAATCACCAGTGATATGGAATGTGCACTTCTAACAAGCTTCCTGCCATCCACCTTCGCTGTTCCAAACTCAAGTATGGAAGAACCCAGTATATTGAAGTCCTTATAAATTAGATATCAAAGTTTTATTCCACATGACTAAATATGTCATAAACAAAATATGTAAGTGTGTTAGAAGTGTTATCCTTAAATTTAAAGTTCAAATCTATTATGGCATTTTTTATTTAGGCACTATATTTGCCAATCATTTAGAGTATAAGCATGAATTTCAGATGTTCTGTATTTTTAAATCTGATAATAAAAACAATGAAATCATCCCTCCATATAATAAAATAAATTTCATTAATTATAAAATATAATGGGAAATGTTTATTTGAATTACAGAGGGTCTGAAATCATCAAAAGAAAATTATGTTTTTATATGCATGAAAATATATGTAGTAATAAGATAATGCATTTATTTAAAACCTTTTCAAAAGAAATTAATCTCACATTTCCAATATACTCCTTAGTAGCAAGGAGGTAAATTTTTTTTTCTGTAAGTATTGTCCTTGAACTTTTACAGTATCCCTTATGATTCAGTGTCCTGGTTCCGCATCTGGATCAAATCCAAACTGTATTCCAGTAACTTGAGGAAATCTGTAATTTAAAAATATATTCTTGGAATTCTGTAAGAGACATACAAAGTGAGATAAATCATTAACATTTAAGTGAGCACATTTTATGCTGCTGAAACTGCCAATATGTATTTAAGTTAGAGATTATACAACCAGTAAGAACTTGCCAAATGTACAAGAGTAAAAAAAAAAAAAATGGGAGGAGGGGAGGATGATAGAATTTTCTTTAGCAATTCTAGCTTCTGTTCTTCTACTTAACAAGAATGTCAGGAATTTTATTCTCAGACTCAGGGGATGGCAGAATGGATTTAGGCAGCAACCTGTAACTCTACAGCTCAGAAATAAAGCAGTGAAAGAAAGTAGACCAGACAAGTGGGTGACAAAAGTAAAACTCAGTATTGGACCGCTTGAGACCTGGAGGGACTTGGAATTTGGTTACTGGAATAGAAAAACGAGGAAAGAATTCCTTGACTCTGCCCCTTGACCAGAGTGAAGTTAAAGAGAGGGAGAACAAAGAGAGAAGAAGGGAGAGGAAAATCCCACAGGCTTACTTCTTTAACAACAGAAAGAAAAGCAAACCAAGTTAAAACAACAGTATAGGTACAACAGAGACAGTGGAGAAGTTCACAAAGTTCAACCCAAATTGTGGGCAGAAAGCTATGCTAGGCAGAACTGTAGAGTCCACAGCAAGTTGACCTCCCTAGAAAAAATGAAGTTAATATAGTTTCCTCCCCACATACAGAAAATAACAAAATCATATGGAATGCTTCTGAAACAAGTTGTCTCAGTAATCCATCTAGAAGGAACTTGTAAAGAGATCACTGCAGGCTGATGATTGCTGAAACTCCCTCCCCCTCACCATATATAAGGGGAGTAAGATGGAGCCTTACTTACTTACAAATCACTCCTAAGGACTGCTAACTCCAACCCAGCCTCACAGAAGCTCAGGTGAAGATGGACCCAACTGACACCTAAAATCCAAGTAATCTGCAGCAGCCAGGGTTGAAACTTCTGTGCCCCAAAACCACCCACAGAGCCTCTACTCACAGGCCCCAGAGTTGCAGACAACTACTGAGTCCTTAGATAGGGTCACAACAAACAAGTCCCAGCAGAGGGGAGTCAGAACTCAACATTCCACAGCAGTCAGCATGACAGCCCTGAGCCCTGCACTCAACAGAAACAGCAGATAACAGCTTCAAGAACACTGACTTTGGCCTCTTGACTAATAAGCATCGGCTGGCAAGAAAATCATAGCAACCCTGCAAGCAGCTCTTGTACCTCAACACCTCTAGAAGGGTCTCAGAGTTGTCACTTGAATTCTCATTCAAATAGATGGACCTACAGAGGGTAGGATAACCTAAGGATAACCCCAAGAACCCAGGGTCTTGGCTGAGAAATCAGCAGAAAGTCTAACTGGCTTACCCGTAAATGTGACCTGCCATTTTTCTCTTGTGGTTTTAAAAATTCTATCATTGTTCTTTATATTATGAATTCTAATTGCAATGTCTCTTGGAAGGATCTTTTAATCTTGTCTATTTGGAGTTTTAAATACCTCTTGTATTTGAATTTCCATCTCATTCCTAAGGTTTGGTAAATTTTCTGATATTTCATTGAAAGGGTTGTGGTTTCTTTGGTGTGCATTTCAGTGCCTTCTTCTACACCAATGATTCTTTGATTTGGTCTCAATGTTATCCCAGTTTTTTTAGCATTCTGGTCATGGTCTCTTAATATCTTTTCCTTATTGACAACTTTATTTTCAGGATTACATATTTTGTATTCAAGGCCTAAGGCTCTTTTCTATGTGGTATAATCTACTGGTGATGCTTTCAACTGCATTGTTAATTTGATTTATTGAGTCTTCTATTTCGAGGATATCTGTTTGGATGTTTTTTTCAGAATTTAACCGTCTATTGAAATGGTCTTTTACATCCTGTATTTTTTTAGTTCATTCCTTACATCTTCTTTTAGTTCACTGAACATTTTAACCAGAACTTTCTAAATTCTTTTATCTGACCTTTCCTCCACTGTGGTATCAATGGATCAGTTGTTGAAGTGTTGTAGACATCTGAGGTGGCTTATTCCCCTGCTTTTTCTTATTGTTTGTATATCTACCCATCTGCTGAAATCATTATCTCTTCTACTTTTATGCTAAGAACTATTTAAAGAGGTTCTTTCTCTTAAGTGCTATAGGCTGGGCAAATATCCAATTATTGATAACTCCCATTTAATGTCTATTCTTTGCTATGTCCACAATCGAACACCATTTTAAGATACTAAACTCTGTTAACTGCAATCAGTTGAGAGGAAAACCATATACCAATAAACCTTAGGGAAATAAGACTTACTGAAAATGTTCTCCACTATTCCTCTAATCCAAGTCTAAAATTGTAATAATGTTTTTTAATAGATTGAGAAACTAATTATTAAGGATATTTTTATACTATGTATAGTTGAAAGGGGGATAAAAGAAAAATGGGCAAAGAAAAAGAAAGGATAGAAAAAATAATACAAACTAGGATTAAAAAAAAAGAAAAAATAGGGTGGGGGATTTGAGACAGGAGCAGGTAATACATGAGGGAAAAGAGAGACTAAAAAGAGCAAAAACTAATATAGGAAGAATGATTCCAGTTAAGACTTACAACATTAGAAGAAATATCAATTTTGTTGAGATCTACAACACTGAATAATAATGAATAATTTATCAATGCAATATGAAAATAATATCTGTTAGATCAAAACTAACAGAGTTATTTATGATACTCCATGCCAAGATGGGGAGACTTCTTATTAAGTCTTCCTGATTTGGACTGCATCAGGATTTGGGATCTTTAGAAGATGTCCACAAAATTCAGCACCCATTCATGTTAAAAATGCTGGAGACACTAGAGATAGAAGGAACTTACTGAACATTACAAAGGCTCTATGCAGCAATCCCAAAGCTAATATACTGAATTGAGAAGAACTGAAAACATTTCCTCTAAATTCTAGAACAAGGCAAGGATGTTCACTCTCACCACTCCTATTCAGTATAGTTCCTAAAACTCTAGACAGAGCTATCTGGCAAAAGAAGACAATTAAAAGGATACAAATAGGAAGAAAAATCAAATTATCCCTGTTTCCTGATGACATGATCTTATATCTAGAAGAACAAAAAATCTCCACAAGACTTCTAGAGCTGATAAACAAATTAAGCAAAGTAGCAGGATAGAAAGTATCATACAAAATCAATAGTCTTCCTATACTCCAATAATGAATCTGCTGAGAAAGAAATCTGAGAAAGTATCCTGTTCACAAAAACTACAAAAATAATAATATTAAGATACTTGTGAATAAATCTACCCAAGGAGGTGAAAGACCTCTATACTGAAAACTACAGGACACTGAAGAAAGAATTAGAAGAACTTAGAAGATAAAAAAGACCTCCCATGTTCCTGGATGGGTAGAATTACTATTGTCAATGGCCATATTACCAAAGCATTACAGACTCAATATAATCCCCACCAACATTCTTCACAGAACTAGAAAAGGCAGCTCTGTATTCATTTGGAAAAATAAAAGTCTTAGAATAGCCAAAGCTATCCTGTGCAAGGAAAGCAATGCTGGAGGCATTATAATACCCGACCTCAAGTCACACTACAGAGCTATAGTAACAAAAACTGCATGGTATTTGCATCAAAACAGACTTGAAAGCCAATAGAATAAAAGAGAAAACACAGACAAACCCACATATATAAGGGCACTGAATATTCAACAAAACTGTCAAAAACATGGTGGAGAAAAGATAGCCCTTTTAACAAATGGAAAAACTGATTATCTATATGTAAAAGAATTGAACTCGATCCCTACCCTTCACTCTGCACAAAAATCAACTCAACTCAATGGAACAAAGACCTAGGAATTAGACCAGAAACTTTACAACTGCTAGAAGAAAACATAGAATCAAACACTCCAACATAGTGGTGCAGGCACTGACTTCCTTAGTTCCTAAAGCTCAAGAAATAAAACCAGGAAAAATAAATGGGATGGCATCAAATGAAAAAGCTTCTGAACAGTACAGAAAATGTGAAGGAACAGCCTACAGAATAAGAGAAAATTTTTGCCAGCTATTCCTCTGATGTATTAAATCTAGAATACAGAACTCAAAAACTTTAATACCAAAAGAACAAATAACTCAATTAATAAATGGGCAAAAGATCAAAACAGAAATTTCTTACAAGGAGGAACACAAATGGCCAACAAATAAATGGAAAAATGTTCAACATCCCTACCAAACAAGGAAAAATAAATCAAAGCTACACTGAGATTTTATCTCATACTAGTTAGAATGGCTATAATCAAGAATACAAATATTAATAAATGCTGGTAAGGATGTGGGGTAAAATATACTCAAATTGTTGGTGGAAGTGCAAATGAGTACAACCACTTTGAAAAGCAGTATGGAAATTCCACAAAAGACTAGGAATGGAACCACCATATGATGAACTATCACATTCCTTGGTATTTATCCAAAAGAATAAAAATCAGATACCATGATACAGGCACATCAATATTTACAGAAGCACAATTCACAATAGCCAAGTTATATCCCAGGTGCCTTTCAACATAGGAATAAAGAAACTATGTATGTATACACACACAATAGAGTTTACTCCGCCATAAAGAAGAATGAAATTATGACATTTGCTGGATAATGAATGGAACTGGAGAACATCTTGCTAAGTGATATAAGCAAGACTGAGAAAGTCAAGGGTTAAATGTTTTCTGTCATATGTGGAATCTAGAGCAAAGAAAGGAAAAAATGATGGGCTGGAGAATCTCATGAAAACAGAGGGGAGATAAGTGGAGTAGAGAAAGGGATTGAGTAGGAGGAAGGAGGAACTGGAAAAAGGAGGAACTGCAGAATGAAATTGACCAGATTATTCTATATACACATATGAATATACCAAGTGAATTCACCTTTATATGTATCTATAAAGCACTAATTAAAAAACAGTAAATAAAGGAAAGCCAATACAGTGGAAGAGGGGGAGCAATGGGGAAAGGAGTAGGGAAGGGAAAGAGAATTACTGGAGACTGAAATGGAGCAAATTATATTCCATGCATATATGATTATGTCAAAATGAATGCCACTATTATGTGTAACTGTAATGTAGTAATAAAAACATATTTTTTTAAAAAAAGCATTCAATTCTCCAACAACTCTACACTATTCTGAGACCACTGTTGTCTCAATTTCCTTCCTCACATTACTAAAGGAATACAGTGATAGAGCAGACAGCATGTTAAAACTTTTAAAACTTTTGGCCCATTTATTAATTGAGTTCATTTTAAATGTAAGAAATATCTGGTTTCTACACTTTGACATTAAGAAATGGCTAGAAAGATTTTTACTAAAACTGATAGACCCTTACTATGATAGTCTGGGAAAAGCAGAATGGGTTTATTCCTTTGCAGAGTTTGCTTTCTAAACTCATAAACTCAGTCTTATATGATATTCTTCGAGGACTATTCATATTGGTTCCAATGCCTGCTCTCTTTTCTATTCTTGCTGCACCTGTCCATTCCCCTTGAGGTTTCAAAATAGAAGGATCTGGCCTGTTTTGGTACCAATTTACAGTAGGTATTAGGCAATCATTATTATTTTATTCATAAGAAACAAATTAATAAACTGAATATTCAGTATTACAGTATTACCTAACTGGTACTGATTAGATACAAATCTCCTAATAGTTAAAAGTATTCTTCCTTCTAAGCTTTGACACAGCAAGTGATAACTACAGCATTACGACTAAGATAAAGTAATTCACACAGCAAGAAAACAAAGAAATTTAAAAATATTACTGCTTGTTTTCATCTTTAAAAACAACAAAAACTAATTACCCACAATATCTGGCTTCGAATATGTCTCTAGATTACTAATATAATACCTAACCCCCAAAAACATACCATACAAGTGCTGATTACACACAATGAAAAAAAAATCCCTAATTTTCACTGTAATTGATACAATGGCAGAAAATAAAACTGACCTAACACATAGGGACATGGGGGAAATGTTTTTGCTTGAACTGTCATCATGCTGTTTGGATTTTTAGCCTCCAGAACTATGTGTTAAATATTTAACATTTTTTCTTTATAAGTTACTCAGCCTTAGGTATTTTATTATAGTAACAGAAAATGAACAAATGGTGTAGCTAGTAGAAAACAAAAAGGGTTAAAGTAAGTGCTCTGGAAACTGTGCCAAAATTCTCATTACATTTTGTTTATGTAGAAGCCAATTATGGAGTAATTCTTCATGATGAGATTGGTAAAAATTAAAGTAATTGACAATATCAAATAAGAAAATGTGAAATTTATACACTGAAAATGAGTCAATTTTGATGTCCACTATGGAGGACAATTTTGTAGCTCTGAATATATACATGCCCAGTAATTTCATTTCCAAGTGTAGATCCTAGAAAAAGTCAGCACATCTACACAGAACAATATTGTGTGTGAGAGTGACATATTACAGCGGTGCTGTTTGAAAGGGAAAAATTGAAAATAGTTCATATGTCCACAATTAGGTAAATGCATAAATGAATAGCATTATGCTTGCAATGGAGTTTCAAACAATGTAAGAAATATATTGGCCCAAAGCCTTTTACTAAAAAATTATACCAATTGCTTAAGATTGACACGAATTCTATAATTTTAGTAAAATGAAGAAAACTTCATGTTATGCAGCCAATATTTTTCCATATTAGAAAAAGATAATGCAAAAAGCTAAATTATTATGCTTCGTGAATATTAAAAACAGACATAAAATTCTTAACAAAATATTATATAATTCAGTAAAGTATAAAAATAAACATACACCATTACCAAGTGCGGTTTATTCCAGAGAGATACAACTGGTTCAATATTTGAAAAATCAACTAACATTATCTAGTAAATTAACAACTTCAAGAGGCAAAACTACATGTTTCTATGAATTCACACATAAAAAGAATCTGAAAAAATTTAAGTCATAATTTAAAAATCTCAGAATACTGAGAATACACTAAAATTTACTCAACTTGACAAAGAACATCTCAAGAAATGTATAGCTAGCATCATATTTAAAGATGAAAGCATGAGTATTTTTTCTCCCTAAAATCAGGACAAAGATATCTGCATTCACCAACTCTACTGAACACAGTGTTAGTCATCTAAGCCAGTGAAATAAGACAAGAAAAGGAAATAAAAGTCTGTAAATGAAGAAATTTTTGCATATTTGTTAAATTGTAATAATATATCATTATCAAAGAAAATCTGAAGGAGGATACAAATATGCTCCTGGAACTAGTAAGGTTGCAAGATATAAGATCATTATTCAAAATTCAAGGATATTTCTATATATCAACAGAAACCAAAATTAAAATATAAACTGCTTACAACAGTGCAAAACAATGAAATTCTCAGGTGTAACCCTAAAAAAATATGTACAGGACTTGTATGCCAAAAACTACAAAGTGCAATCAAAGAAAAACTAAATTAAATGTAGAGACATACCATAACTGTGGACTGGAAGATTCATGACAGTGAAGATGTCAATTCTCCCCAAACTGATATACAGGATTAACATAATTCCTATGAAAAATCTCAGCAATACTTTCTGTTGCTGTAGACGATTCATTCTAAAATTTATAAGGAATGGTGAATGAATTAAGATCATTAAAACAATTTTGAGAAAGAATAAAATGGTGTTAAGACTTATATAATATATATCAAGTCTATGTGGTATTGACAGAGAAGACATGGATCAAAGGACATAAATACAGAATACAAAAATAGGATCACAAAATCACTAATTTCTTGCAACAGTACACAAGTAATTCAATTAAGAAAAGACAGCAAATGACAACAGAAACGTAAGTTATCCATAGGCAAAGAAACCAACCAACTCAATACAACTCTCACACTTTATAAAACATTTAACATTTTAAATGAATCACAGATTTAAACCTAACACATAAAACTATAAAAATAAAACTTCTAGAAGAAAACACAGGAGAATATCTTCAGAACCAGGGTTTGGTAAAGAGTTCACAGACATGAAACCAAAAGTAAGATGCATTTAAAAAAATCAATTAATTGGACTTTATAAAAAACCCATTCTCTATGAAAAACCCTAATAAGAAGATGAAAATATGAACTACAGACAGGAAGAAAATATTTTTCAAGCCACATAGCTCACAAACAACTCTCATCAAGAATGTATGAAGAACCTTTAAAACTCAACAATAAACCAAAAACAATTAGAAAATAGTTCAAAAATATGAATAGAAATTTCACCATAGGATAAACCTGGTCATAAACACTTTATAAGTGCTTATTATTCACTGGAGAAATGAAATTAAAACCACAATATGACTGCATACCTACTTTAAAGCTAAATTTTAAAATAACAGTAACACAAAATTGCAGAGAAACTGGGATCTCTCATACACTGTTGATGGGAATAGTGCAGTCATTTTAGAAAGCAGTTTGGCATTTTCTTAAGAAAGTAATCATATATTTACCATTATGCTCCAACAAGCAATTACATTTCCTGAGCATTTATCACAGAAATGAAAACTTATATTCAAACACCTATTCACAAATAATAATAGCAGTTTTATCTAAGAAGTCCAAAACTGGAATACTCAATATAATGTGAATGGTTAAATCATGGTACACCTATAACATTATTACTCAGTAATAAACAGACACATGCACTAACTTGAATGGATGTGCTGCACACTGAATGAGAAAAGCAAATATGAAAGGTCACACTGTTTATAATTTCTTTTACATAATATTCTCAAAATGAAAAAAAAAGTATAGAGATGGAGAATAGGATGGTGGCTACTAGAGATTAGGGATGGTGAGTGGGAAAAGAATGGGTGTGACTAAAAAGGGGACAACATAGGGCGATATTTGATGACTGGTTCTGTGTCGCAATTGTGCTGGTGACTACGCATGATAACATAGCACATAATTATACAAATATACTGCACCATTATCAGTTTCCTGGCTTTGATCATGTACTATAGCTATGTAAGAGGCAATTATGGCAAAAAGTGAGAGAAAGGCACACAGACCCCTTATATTATTTTTGTAACTTCCTGTGAAACTATAATTTATTTATAAGTAAGTAGCAATACCAAAGAAAAATCTAAAAATCTGACCAAGTCCTCATTTGATACATCATATGAAGATTTTCTTTTATCCTTTGAGAATCATCTGAATTAAAAATATTTTAAAAGATATAACTAAAAATCTATCATATGAAATGCATATTTAAATTCAAACTCACAGTTTATTATTCCATATAAATGGTTTTCAATAAGGCATTCTGAGAGTACCTGTATTAGTTCACAATATACCGTAAAGTGAGTGGCTTAAATAATGGTAATTTGTCATATGTCCAATCACAAATACCACATATTATATGATTACATTCATATGAAATGTCCAGAATAGACAAATCTATACAGAAAGTAGAGTGGTGAGTGCATAGGAACAGGGAGTTTAGGGGAGGTGGGGAATGGGGAGTGACCACTAATAAATATAGGGCTCTTCTTGGGATGATGAAAATATTCCAAAATTGACTGTGATGATAGTTATGTAACATGAATACACTAAACATCACTCAATTACACACTTAAAATGGGTAAATGATATATGAATTATATCTCAACAAAGCTATTAAAATTCTAAAAACCTGACATTTGGAACTTTTTCTAGAAAGCAAAATCCAAATAGGTACTCTTTCAACTTAAGTGAATTCTTTCTGTGAGGGCTTATATCACTGATATTTTCATATACTTAAATCTTTAGCACATTACAAGGTTAATGATGAAGACCTTGAGTCACTATTCAGAATAAACTTTAGTGATACATTTGAAGGTAGAAAGGAACACAGTATATCTTGATAAATTTTAGCCAAAAGAAAAAAATTCAAATCCTGGACTTAAAGAGTTAATAATGATGTTCATAGCTGCTCAATTCACAATAGCTAGATTATGGAATCAACCTAGATGCCCTTCAGTAGATGAATGGATAAAGAAACTGTGGTATATATACACAATGGAATATTACTCAGCCATAAAGAAGAATAAAATTATGGCATTTGTAGGTAAATGGATGATGTTGGAAACTGTTATGCTAAGTGAGATCAGCCAATCCCCAAAATCCAAAAGCCGAATGGTCTCTCTGATAAATGAATGATGATGCATAATGCGGGGGGGAAAGGTGGCAAGAATGGAGGAAAGATAGCTAGCATAGAGGGAAGGGAGGGGTGGGGGCGGGTGGGGGGTAAAACTAATAACAGAATGTGTGACAGATACCATTGCCCTGTGTACATGCATGAACGCACAGATGGTGTGACTCTACTTTGTGTACAACCAGTGAAACAATAGCTGTACTCCATTTGTGTTCAATGAATCAATAAGTAAATAAAAAAAAAAGTAAAAAAAAAAAAAAAAAGAGTTAATAATGCTTGCTGGGTGTGGTGGCACATGGCTACAATCCCAGCAGCTCAGGAGGCTGAGGCAGGAGGATCAGGAGTTCAAAGCCAGTCTCAGCAAATTAGCGAGGCCCTAACAACTCAGTGAGACCCTGTCTCAAAATAAAAATATATATTTAAAAAGGGATGGGGATGTGGCTCAATGGTTAAGTGACCCTGGGTTAATCCCTGGTACCAAAAAAAAAAAAAAAAGTTAACCCTTAGCTGGAAAAATATGGCTTTTCATAATAAGACTCAGAGTCAAAATAACTGAGTATTTTCCTGCCAATATATTAGTAATTAGGACTAAATATAAAATTTATGTATACAGAATTTTCATGATTATTTATGATAACCTGAGATGATATTGTGCCTGAACCTGGCTTCATTTTGGTATTTGTCTCAGTTTTTCCTTCCCAGTCTAACTAATGCCAACAGACAGAATAATGCAAGTTAGGGCCACCTCCAAGCAAACAAAAGCATATTTCAACCATTTCAGATCAGCCATCACTGATAAGGACCTAGAAATCACTTCTCTGTGGCTGATATATTCTTTCTTTGTTATTACTGCACACTTCTGAATACCATTTTTAAAATCTTTCAATGCTTCTTAGCTCATTTTTATTTTTTTCATATTTTTATTGGTGAATTATAGTTATACATGATAGCTGGGTTCTTTTAACTCTACCAAACTAGCATCATAGTATTTGGCTAACACCCACTTGACCAAGGTAAAAATGTAAGCTAATGTGATAGAGTTTTTCAATTTTTTTTTTTTGTTTTGACTTGGAAAAAAAAATCCTTTATATTCCTAGTAGCCCTACCCACTTAGCCTTTGTTCCAGAAAAACAGGCCAAAATATTAATTTGCCTCCTCCTAATTCCATGCAATCCTATAAAATCAGTTACCCGTCTAAGAAATGCCTTACTACATGCAAGATACTATTTTTGGTACAGTAGATAATTTAAAAAGCAAATGACATAGAATAACTTTATACCAGTGGAACTCCAAAAGAAAGAATTGCCTCAGAACCAGAATATATGCAAATATCATAAAATCTATTTCTATTCATCTCCCTAGAGAAAATAAACAAAACTGGGAAGGAGGGCATAAGATAAGGAGCTATAAGGTTAAATAATTTAAGTACAGGTTGAAAGAAAGTCAACAATCTAAATAAAGTTTAGAGGCTCGGCTCTAAACTGGGCTCAGTTAAAAACCATGTTTGAGGCTGGGTGTGGTGGTGCATGCCTCTGATCCCAGAGCTTGGGAGGCTGAGACAGAAGGATCACGAGTTCAAAGCCAGCCTCAGTAAAAGCAAGCCTCAGCTAAGCAATTCAGTGAGAGCTGTCTCTAAATAAAATACAAAAAAGTATAACATATATATTATACACACACAGAGATATATGTGTGTGTATATTTGTGTGTGTGTGTGTGTGTGTGTGTGTGTGTGTGTGTGTCTGGGGATGTGGCTCAGTAGCTGAGTGCCCCTGAGTTAAATCCCTGATACCACCCTCACCAAAAAAAAAATCAAGTTTTAAATCCGATTGGGGATGCATACATGCCTCCACTTAATATCAAGACATCAACTACTTAGAAAAAAAATGACACTAGATGTTTAGTCTTCTTAACTGCACTAATTGTGGGAAATAAGCATTTCTACTTTTGAAAAAGAAGATGCTTACAGAACTTCCTAAGCACTTCACCTAAACTATACACATAGAATACCATTTATAGTACAAGTTTTTCCTTGTGTTTATTCACCATATTAGCAACACAATGTTAATGTTGATGTTAAAACATAACTGATTCAATAGCTCAATTTAAAACTTAATTTTCTTTCTATATATTAGGAATGAATAGTAAAAAATAAAATTAAGGAAACAATTCCATTTACAAAAGATCAAAAAATAAAATAGGAATAAATAAATAAATAATAAAAGTGTAAGAATTATAATATGAAAACTACAAAACACTATAAAGAAATTAGAAGAACTAAACAAACGTTACAACATTCTGTACTGTTGAACTGAAAGATTTAACATTGTTAAGATGACAATACTCCCCAAATTGGGCCACAGATTCAACTTTATTCATATCAAAAGCCCATTTGCATTTTTCCCCAGAAATTGACAAGCATTTTCAAAATTCATTTTGAAAATACAAGGAACCCAAAATAGTCAAAATAATCCTGAAAGAACAGTGTTGAAGGATTCATAGCTTCTGATTTTAAAACTTACTGGAAAGATAATCAACAGTGTGGTATCACCTATAAGAACAGACATAATAGATCAATAGAACCCAATGAAAGGCCAGAAATAAAACCTTACACATACAGTAAACTGTTGGAACAGGAGTAAGAAGACAATACAGTGGGGGAAAAACAGGCTTTTCAACAAATTATCTCAAACAACTGAATGTCTACTTGTAAAAGAAGAAAGTTGGACAAAAATCAACTCAAAATGTATCAAAGACCCAAAGGAAAGAGCTAAAATTATAGAAGTCTTGGAAGAAACAGGTATGAATTTCTGTGATCTTGGATTAGACAATAATTTCATAAAATAGCAATAAAAGACAAGTAACAAAAGAAAACTAACTATATTTCTCAAAAATTAAAAATCTTTTTTGTTCTAGTTTACAAATCACAACTGAGAAGATATTTTTATCTAAAAGATAAAAAGAACTCTTATATAACTCAATAACAAAATACAAACAACCCACTTTTCAAAGGGCAAAATATAAAAATAGACATTCTCAAAAGAAGATATACGAATGGCCAACACACACATGAAAAGATCCTCAACATCAATAGCCATCAGAGAAATGCAAATCAAAATAAAATGAGGTACCATTTCTCATCTATGAGGACTGCTATTATCAAAAAGGTAACAAAGTACAGGCAAGGAAATGGAGAAACTAAAACCTTCAAACAATGCTGGAGAATGTAAAATGATGTAGCCACTTTGGAAAACAATCTGTTTCTCAAAAAATTTAGACTAACTGTATGATCAAGAAATTCTATTCCTAAGTATATACCCAAAAGACATGAAGATATATGTCTAAACACTTGTGCATGAATTGTCATAATAGTATTATTCATAACAGCCAAAAAATAGAAACAGTCCAAAGGTTTGTCACCTGATGAATAGATACATTTGTTATTATCATACAATGGAATGTTACTCAGCAATAAAAGAAATGAAGTTCTGACACATGCTACATACAGCATGGATAAACCCTGAAAACATACTAACAGAGAGAAGTCAGTAAAGGAGCCACATATATGATTAAATTTATATGAAATGTACAGAATAGGAAACCTGTATGTAAAGTAGAAAAGTATTTGCCTAGTACAAGGAGGAGGTTTAGGAAGAAATGGTAAGTGTTGCTATGAGGGTGATGAAATGTTCTAAAATTGTGAAAATAATTGTACAACTCTGTGAACCTCTAAAAACTATTCAAATATACATTTTATTTTTTGCTGGTCCTGGAGATTGAACTCAAGGGTCTCACGTATCCTAGGCAAGGGCACTACCACTGAGGTACACACCCAGCCTCAAATGTACACTTGAAATGGATGACTTGTATGTGAATGATGGGTAAATAAAGCTTCTTAAACAAAACTTGATATAACATTTTATAAAAGGGTAAGATTTTTCTATAAGCTTTCTCTCCAGGTGGTTAGCTTCACCCTTTTTTCAGTTTATTAACTCTTGCTACCAAGGTGCCCTATAATATCTACAATATAAAGATACCATAGATAACAATAGTTATCTGCTAGCTTGTCATATATTTTAGTTAAAAGTTAGAGGAAGTGAGAAAAGTATCCCCAAAGCTTTAAGTTCAGTTTCATTTACCTAAAAATTTTACAGTGGGATTTGTGTGTAAAACCTGACCACAAAATAGTACCTTATTTCTCAAATAAGAAAAGGAATTCTTAAAAAAGAATTTTAGATACTTAAATATTGAAAGTAAGGATCCAAGAGCTGAGCTCCGGTCTTCCGGCAGGGCCACGGTACTGTAGCTCCTGGTGAGATCTTGCCTGGAGCAGAGGCAGTCACCAGCTCCAGCAGGGAGTTTGGGCCCTTCGGTGCCATTTTGCGGCTGCCCTGGGAGAGAGGGACCATCTTCGGCTCCCTGAGTCCTCAGAGCTGAGCTCTGGTCTTCTGGCAGCGCCATGGCACTATGGCTCCTGGAGAGATCTAGCCTGGAGCAGAGGCAGTCACCGGCTCCAGCAGGGAGTTTAGGCCCTTTGGCACCATTTTGCAGCTTCCCTGGCAGAGAGTGACCACCTGCCACCGACTGAGCCCCCAGCGAGGAACTCAGGCCTGCCTGGGCTCTCAAACCCAGTGTCTCCATCACTGAGCACAGTTCTGCACCCACACCCCAACTTGGTCTAGTGCCCAGGTCCACACCCTGGCCCGGGGTCTAGCACCTTGCTGAATCTGATTGTCTATCAACACCAGGTTGCCTCTGCCCAGAAGCATTGATCATTCCCAACCTGGAGTTAGTGGGCACAGCAGCTTTCTTGGGTCACCCCTTGATCAAGCACCTCTCAAACATTGGGTGAGTTACTGGAAATCTGCATGGACACTTTAAGACTTTACAGGGAAATTGCAATCCCTCTGATTTGCACTACTAGAGGGGAAGATACACGAGCAACATGAGAAAACACGGGAAGAAAGTGTCCCAAATAAACCTAGATGATGTATCAAGAGAACCCAAAGACAGCATGGTAGAAGGAATGACAGAAAGGGAGTTCAGAATGTTCATAATTAAAATGATCCGAGAAGAGAATGATGTGACGAGAGAGCAGAGTCAGGCTATGAATAATCAGTTAATAGAGCAATTGCAGGAAGCAAAAAATCATTTCAATAAAGAGATAGAAGTTCTGAGAAAAAAACAAACGGAAATCCTTGAAGGAAACAAGGAAATGAAGGAAACAATTAACCAAGTTAAAAACTCAATAGAAAGCATAATTAACAGAATAGATCACTTGGAAGACAGAACCTCAGACAATGAAGACAAAATATTTAATTTTGAAAACAAAGTCGAACAAACAGAGAAGATGGTTAGGAATCATGAACGAAACCTCCAAGAAATATGGGACATCATGAAAAGACCAAATTTAAGAGTTATTGGGATTGAGGAAGGCACAGAGATACAAACCAAGGGTATGAATAATCTGTTCAATGAAATAATATCAGAAAATTTCCCAAATATGATGAATGAGATGGAAAATCAATTACAAGAGGCCTACAGGACACCAAGCGCACAGAATTACAACAGATCCACACCAAGGCACATTATAATGAAAATACCTAACATACAAAAAAAAGATAGAATTTTAAAGGCTGTGAGAGAAAAGCATCAGATTACCTACAGGGGGAAACCAATATGGATATCAGCAGATTTCTCAGCCCAGACCCTAAAAGCAAGAAGGACCTGGAACAACATATTTCAAGCTCAGAAAGAAAACGGATGCCAACAAAGTATCTTATACCCAGCAAAACTTACCTTCAGATTTGATGACGAAATAAAATCCTTCCGTGATAAACAAAAACTTAAAGAATTCACAAAGAGAAAGCCTGCCCTACAGAATATTCTCAACAAAATATTCGAAGAGGAAGAAACAAAAAACAACAATCTCAGTCAACATGGGGAGGAATTTCCCTAAAGAAAGAGTCAATCAAAGGAGAAACAAAGTTAAGCTAAAAACCCCAAAAAAGCTAAAATGGCAGGAAATACAAGTCATATCTCAATAATAACCCTGAATGTAAATGGCCTAAACTCATCAATCAAAAGACACAGACTGGCAGATTGGATTAAAAAGAAAGACCCAACAATATGCTGCCTTCAAGAGAGTCATCTCATAGAAAAACATGCCATAGACTAAAGGTGAAAGGTTGGCAAAAAACATACCACACACATGGACTGAGTAAAAAAGCAGCAGTTTCCATTCTCATTTCAGATAAAGCAGACTTCAAGTCAAAGTTAATCAGAAGGGATAAAGAAGGACATTTCATACTGCTTAAAGAAAGCATAAATAAGCAGACATAACAATCATAAATATTTATGCACCAAACAATGGTGCATCCACGTACATCAATCATATCCTTCTCAATTTCAGGAATCAAATAGACCAAAACACAATAATACTGGGGGACTTTAACACTCCTCTCTCACCATGGGACAGATTTTCCAAGCAAAAATTGAACAAAGAAACCATAGGACTCAATGAAACAATCGCTAATTTAGACTTAATAGACATGTATAGAATATTCCATCCATCAAAAAGCGAATACACTTTCTTCTCAGCAGCTCATGGTTCCTTCTCTAAAATACACCATATGTTATGCCACAAAGCTACTCTTAGCAAATACAAAAACATAGAGGTACTACCTTATATACTATCGGATCATAATGGAATGAAATTAGATATCAATGATAAAGTTAGAAACAGAAACTACTCCAAGACCTGGAGATTAAATAATATGCTATTGAATGATACATGGATAACAGAAGACATTAGGGGGAAATTAAAAGTATCTTAGAGGTCAACGAGAACAAAGATACAACATATCAAAATCTGTGGGATACTATGAAAGCAGTGCTAAGAGGAAAATTCATTGCTTGGAGTGAATTTAATAAAAGAATGAAAAGTCAACAAATCAATGACCTCACATTACAGCTCAAAGCCCTAGAAAAAGAGGAACAGATCATCACCAAAGTAGTAGAAGACAGGAAATAATCAAAATGAGAGCTGAAATCAATGAAATTGAAACAAAAGAAACAATTCAAAAAATTGATAAAACAAAAAGTTGGTTCTTTGAAAAAAGAAACAAAATTGATAAACCCTTAGCCTCGCTAATGAAGAGAAGGAGAGAGAAACTCCAAATTACTAGTATTAATGATGGAAATGGAAATATTACAACAGACACAATTGAAATACAATAATTAGAAGTTACCTTGAAAATTTATACTCCAACAAAATAGAAAACCTCGAAGACATCAACAGGTTCCTACAGGCATATGAGCCACCCAAACTGAATCTGGAGGACATACACAACTTAAATAGATCAATTTCAAGCAATGAAATAGAAGAAGTCATCAAAAGCCTACCAACAAAGAAAAGTCCAGGACCAGATGCATTCACAGCCGAGTTCTACAAGACCTTCAAAGAAGACCTCATTCCAATACTCCTCAAAGTATTTCACGAAATAGAGGAGGAGGGAACCCTTCCAAACTCATTCTGTGAAGCTAATATCACCCTGATACCAAAACCAGAGAAGGACACATCAAGGAAAGAAAATTTCAGACCAATATCCCTAATGAACATAGATGCAAAAATTCTTAAGAAAATTTTAGCAAATTGCATACAAAAGCGTATTAAAAAGATAGTGCACCATGATCAAGTGGGTTTCATCCCGGGGTGCAAGGTTGGTTCAACATCCGGAAATCAATCAATGTAATTCACCACATCAACAGACTTAAAGTCAAGAACCACATGATTATTTCAATAGATGCAGAGAAAGCATTTGATAAAATACAGCACCCCTTCATGCTCAAAACACTAGAAAAAATAGGGATAGTAGGAACGTTCCTTAACATTGTAAAGGCTATCTATGCTAAGCCCACAGATAACATCATTCTAAACAGAGAAAAACTGAAAGCATTCCCCCTGAGAACTGGAACAAGGCAAGGATGCCCTCTTTCACCACTACTATTCAACACTGTTCTTGAAACTCTAGCCAGATCAATTAGACCGACCAAAGAAATTAGAGGAATACAAATAGGAAATGAAGAGATCATACTATCCCTATTTGCTGATGACATGATTCTCTATTTAGAAGACCCTAAGAATTCCACCAGAAAACTTCTGGAACTCATAAATGAATTCAGTAAAGTAGCAGAATATAAAATTAATGCTCATAAATCTAATGCATTTTTATTCGTAAGTGATGCATCCTCTGAGAGAGAAATTAGGAAAACTACCCCATTCACAATAACCTCAAATAAAATAAAATACTTGGGAATCAATCTAACAAAAGAAGTGAAAGACCTCTACAATGAGAACTACAGAACACTAAAGAAAGGAATTAAGGAAAGTCTGAGAAGATGGAAGGATCTCCCATGTTCTTGGATAGGCAGAATGAATATAGTCAAAATGGCCATATTACCAAAAGCGCTTTACAAATTCAATGTAATTCCAATTAAAATTCCAATGACGGTCCTCATAAAAATAGAGCAAGCAATCATGAAATTCATTTGGAGGAATAAGAGACCCAGAATTGCTAAAGCAATCCTTAGCAAGAAGAGCGGAGCAGGGGGTTTCACAATACCAGACCTTCAACTATACTACAGAGCAATAGTAACAAAAACAGCATGGTATTGGCACCCAAACAGACAGGTAGATCAATGGTACAGAACAGAGGACACAGAGACAAACCCACATAAATACAGGTATCTCATACTTGACAAAGGAGCCAAAAAACATACAATGGAGAAAAGATAGCCTCTTCAACAAATGGTGCTGGGAAAATTGAAAATCCATATGCAGCAAAATGAAACTAAACCCATATCTCTCACCCTGTACAAAACTCAACTCAAAATGGATCAAGGACCTAGAAATTAGACCAGAGACCCTGCACCTAATAGAAGAGAAAATAGGTCCAAATCTTCATCATGAAGGCCTAGGACCAGATTTCCTTAACATGACTCCCAAAGCGCAAGAAACAAAAGATGGAATCAATGATTGGGATAGAGTCAAACTAAAAAGCTTTTTCTCAGCAAAGGAAACAATCAGCAATGTGAAGAGAGAGCCTTCAGAGTGGGAGAAAATCTTTGCCACACACACTTCAGATAGAGCACTAATCTCCAGAATCTACAAAGTGTTCAAAAATCTTTATACCAAGAACACTAATTACCCAATCAATAAATGGGCCAAGGAAATGAACAGACACTTTACAGAGGAAGATCTACAAGCAATCAACAGACTCATGAAGAAATGTTCAACATTCCTAGTTATAAGAGAAATGCAAATCAAAACCACCTTAAGATTTCATCTTACCCCAATTAGAATGTCTTTTATTAAGAATACAGGCAACAACAGGTGTTGGCAAGGATGTGGGGAAAAGGGTACACTCATACATTGCTGGTGGGAGTGCAAGTTGGTGCAGCCACTTTGGAAAGCAGTGTGGAGATTCCTTAGAAAACTTGGAATGGATCTACCATTTGACCCTGCTATCCCACTCCTTGCCTTTATCCAAAGGACTTAAAATCTGATTACTACAGTGATGCAGCCACATCAATGTTCACAGCTTCTCAATTTACAATAGCTAGATTGTGGAACCAACCTAGATGTCCTTCAGTAGATGAATGGATAAAGAAACTGTGGTGTATATACACAATGGACTATTACTCAGCCATAAAGAAGAATAAAATTATGGCATTTGGAGTTAAATGGATGATGTTGGAGACTATTATGCTACGTAATATTAGCCAATCCCAAAAATCCAAAGGCCGAATGGTCTCTCTGATAAGTGAATGATGATGCTTAATGTGGGGTGGAATGATGGCAAGAATGGAGAAAGGATAGAGAGCCTAAAGGGAAGGTAGGGGTGGGGTTGAGGTTGCAGGGTAAGAATAATAACAGTATGTGTGACAGACATCATTGCCCTGTGTATATGTATGAATGCACAGATGGGGTGACTCTACTTTGTGTACAACCAGAAAAACAATTGCTGTACTCCATTTGTGTTCAATGAATCAAAAAATTAAATATAAAAAAAAGAAAAAGAAAATAAGGACCCACCCCAATATACCACTATACAACTAAAATAACTCCAATTTTTAATAGGAAGTATAATTTTTACATCCCAGTACCTTGCCAATCTCATACTACTAAGAATTTGAGATGATTTTACCATCACCCTTACACATTAACCTTTAAAGTTTTACAATTTTCAATTTTAAAAATGTTAGATCATATTGAAACTGTTCTTAGTTTCATTATATAAAAAATAATTGATGAGATAGGTCACTTAAGTAAAAATGTTTATACATACCTCCCATCAAGAGCTCGGTACTTGTACACCCCATTTTCAAGTGCTTCGAACAGCTGTGAACCTGTTACTCTAACAACTAAAACTGGATCCACTATGGGAAGAAGAGCCAAAAGATCATGCAAAGTGAAATTCCCTGCTGGATGTATTCGATCAGATCTGAGTATACCTATAGTAATTTAAAAGAAAAAAGTAATATGCATTTTGACTTATTTTCTTCCATAAAAATATCACCTTTATGACTTACATTCAAAAATTCAGCATTGAATACCACATTGACAAAAGTTCCTAATTATTTTTCCAATTACTTCTCCATGTTTACTCCTATCTTAATCATGTCATTATGTCTAGCATATTCATTTTGGGAAGATTTAATTTCATTTTAGCTTCCATTTCCTCCTAAACTACAGAATATGACAACTGAAAAGCCACTACACCTCACTTCCTGCTTTCAAACAGGATCATGCTTAAGAAATTCCAAAGCAAAGATCATCTATTTTTAAAGATCTCCACAGGTGGCAACAACAAAAACTTTGTTAAGTCAATAATTTTAAAGTTAAACAAATTTCACTCTTAGGAAGTGTTTCCACAAGTTAACCTTAATTATTCGTGTGTAAGATTAAGATCACTTGTATTTTCAGTAGAATTGGCATTAAAAGAAATTTATAGCTAGGATGTTAAATGATGTTACATTCTAAATTTCTGAAGTCATCCATCCAATAGTCTCTGTGACTATACAGAGAGTCTAAGGGTATGGATTATAGTATATGGATCAAGGCTTGTTTCAAAGAAGTGGCAGAAATTTTCTACAGAGATTCTCATATATCTCATATCCCAGACAGACCAACCTCAAAATAACAATGCACAAAAATAGTTAGGTTAGGCACAGGGTCCCCATTCACCCTACAAGATTTCCTTCACCATTGCTTCTTATTTCTTAGGTAGGAAGGAAAACATGGTAAAGAACAAAAACTTAGGTAAAAGATTTCAGTCCTCTGCTTCTCATATCATCGAGGCGTGATAGCACACCAAGTTTGAGATAATGATTGAGGACACATCTTCATCAAATCTCATTAAAAATTCAAAAATTTAAAACCTGACCCTGTGATTTTCAGATAGAGTACCTAACACTAAATGCTGTACCTGAGCATAACAAAAAATAAAGAGCTGATCTCCTCAAGCTAATAGAATGAATTTTGAAATAGAATTTTGTATGTATTTAAAAGGTTTATCATAGATTTAAAAAATATAATTTTAGTCATTTGTGTTTATTTTTAACGAATTAAAAAATGAAATCACCTGAATTAAGTAGTGCTACATCAGCACGAGTAGCTTCCAACATTGCATTAGTTACCAAATTTCCAAGATTGCTCTCAGATCATCTCACAGTAATTTCATGACCATTTAATTCCATGTCGATGGGGCAAAGAACTTTTAACATATACTAAAAGAAGAAACAAATAAGGTGTCTAAAATAAACATTTCTCAGTTTTTCAATTAATTTTTCTCCTCTCAATCATTTCTTCTTTACCTCCAAAATCAGATAATCTATGTAAATTCTTCCTCTCCAAATACTGTACTAGTTATCGAAATAATACATATTCCAGCAATAATTTATTTTTCAAAGCCATTTAAAAAGTAAGATTATCATAAAATTTAAGAGACACCATCTACACATTAGAGAAACAGAAAACTATAAAAAAGCAGTTCCTGACATCAAGATCATCCAAAATAAGGCCATCTATTAATATTCCAACCAAAATCAGAATAGGGAGCTCTATTCCCACAGAACCAATTCAGGTACTAAAGGTTATTTGAAACAATGCATTCAAAGATGTAAATACAACCTGGTTTGTATTTCCCATCAGCTCTTACAAATGTAACACACACAGACACCTCTAAGGAACTACAGTTTGTCCAATATGTATATGGTACTTGAAAGGAAGACAAGGCTTTCAAATGCCTATAGAAGTTTAACTCTTAAGTTTGAAGTATTCAAGAAGAAAGGAGGGAGAAAAGAATGTTTTTCATTATAAGCTGATATAAAAGTCACCTGTAATTTTGTTAACGCTGTGCTTCTTTGAGCAGTAATCCCTTCATTACAGAATAAATTCTTGCAGAATTTAAGTACAGAAACTGTTTTCATAGTGATAGTTAAATAAATCTAAACACTGAAGTCAATCTAAATTCCTGTTACATATAAAACTAAAATAAAATGTAAGTGGAATATGAAAGTCAAAATCTAATAAAGCAAAAACTATTGTTTAATTAGTGTGAAGAAAGTGCCATCTGCAGTACTGGTTATTTACTAATTACATACTATTAAGTTCCTCTATTATCCAATCAATGTTCATGTGATCAGTCTGTACTTAAATAATATAATCAATTCACATACCTGTATGTTTTGAGTAAAATCTTTTACTACTGCTTTAACATATGAATCTTCTTCCAGGTAATTCAAAATCTCCACTTTCTCAATACATTTTGAAAAGATACAACAAAGAGTCTTACATTTATTGTGTCAAGGTTTTAAAATCAGATCCAGTTTTGACAATCCAAGTTTCATTCAAATTCCTGATTCCATAATCATGGTCATGGCCTCCTAGAATCAAATTGACCCCTTCTGCTTGTTGGGCAAGCCTGGTATCATTTCCCCACTTCATATGAGTCATTGAAATAACAAGATCTGCTCCTTCCTTTTCTAAGTTCTATTGCTATTCCATTAGCAACTTCAACATAAACTTTATAGTTTACATTTGACTTATTAATGGTAGCCAGGGTATCTAGCCAATCTTTTTCAACTAATCCCATCAACCCAATTTTTATATTGTTCCACTGAATGATTTTTTTCACTGCACCATGTCCAAGAGGTTCAGAAGTAAATCTGTCATAGATGTTACTGAGAAACCACGTAAACTGCATTTGTTTCATGTATTCTTCCAAAATATCCACTCCAAAATCAAACTCATGGTTTCCTGTAAAGAAAAACAAAATGCTTTTTGTTATTCATTTTCATGTTTAATTACTGTAGTTCTCCAAATGACAGAATTTTCAACACTTGCAAGATTATGTGTTGAGAGCAAACATTTTATCACACATTACATTTAATTACTCCAACTTCCATTTACAAATGAAAAGTTTTAGAGCCCTTCATTTTACAGAATTTTTTTTTTGTTTTGCAATTCGGATAGTACTGTATTATCAAAGAAATTCTTTTTAAATTTTTATTTGTTCTTTTTAGTTATACATGACAGTAAAATCTATTTTGACATATTTAGACAAACATGGAATATACCTTATTTAATTAGGATCCCAGTCTTGTGGAGGTATGTGCTGAGATTAACTGTGGTGTATTCATACATGTACAAAAGGAAGTTATATCAGATTCATTCCAATGTTTTTCCTATTCCTATTAAGAAGGAAGGAAAAGAAGACTTACAATATAGGGGAAATACAATGATAAAATTAATCCTGGGTTAATAACATGTAAATTTGAAGTTTATTTTTAGTGAGTGTAGGTCCTACATCACAAAGATATCTTCAATCCCAACTGAAATGAATTTATAAAAAAATCGATCTTACTGTGAAAAATAAAGAGAAGTATTTATGTAGCTTTACTGTATTTCCTGAAATAGCTATGCTCATTATGAGGATAAATAAATTGTAATTTTGAAAATAAAAATCAGTGATTTTTTTTAAGTCACCAAAATACATTACTACTACAACTAATTCTATAATAGATCCCTTTGTAAATAAAAAAAATAGGATGGGGAAAAAATCTCCAGTAATATTAATAATTTTCTATTATCTTTTATCATTTAATACTTTAAAGCATCAGATTTAAAAGAGGATGTTTGAAAAATACAGTAAAGCATTTATTTTATTATTTTTTTTTTATTATTTACTTATTGATTCATTGAACACAAATGGAGTACAGCTATTGTTTCACTGGTTGTACACAAAGTAGAGTCACACCATCTCTGCGTTCATGCATGTACACAGGGCAATGGTATCTGTCACACATTCTGTTATTTTTACCCCCCACCCCCCTTCCCTTCCCTCTATGCTATCTATCCTTCCACTGAAAAATACAGTAAAGCATTTATATGTATTTTAAATTAAGTAGCATGATATGTGAAACCAACTATTCAGGGGAAATCAGATGTAAGTTGGTTTCATTCCTTCTGAAAATGTGTTGAAAATTATGTCGATATATCTGTACTTTTTAAAAATAAAATCACAGAAGTTTATGAATTATATTGCCTTTTTATACCTTTGAGGATTTTGTAATCACTCAATTAATTAAAAAATTTTACCACCAATACCTCTCGCAAAATTCTTTCTTCTCTCATCATTTCTTGGGAAAATTCTTTGTTGGTGCCTTTATGGGTAATGATGTGCAGGCTGAGTATCCCTAATCTGAAAATTTAAAATTCTCCAAAATCTGAAATGTCTTAAGCATTAACATGATGCCACAGGATTTTGGATACAGAAAACAAATAGGATTAAAGGTCAGAAATCTGGATGAGAACACTAAGGATAATCACAGAACTGACCTCATGTGACTGGTGATAGTCAAAAAACAGGGCAGAAAAATACTATATAAAATTATCTTCAGTCTATGTGTATTAGGTATATATGAAAAAAAATAATTTCATGCTTAGACATCTCATTATGCATGTGCCAATATTCCAAAATCCAAAAAATTCTGAAATTCAATACACTTCTGATACCATTATTTTGGATAAGGGACCCTCAACCTATAACAGTTAAACAACCACTTACAATTCCCTATAAAAATATTTTTGGTATTCACAAATTTTATGAAGATGTAACAGTGGAATTAAGAAATTATGATAGGGGACACTGCGCTGCGGTTCCGGGTGAGATTTAGCCGGGAGCAGAGCTGCTTGCCGGGTCCAGCGCCGCCATTCTACAGCTTCCCTGGCAGAGAGGCGCCATCTTCAGCTATCTGAGCCCTCGGACCTAAGCCCACCCCTTCCATCTGGGACACGGCGCTGCGGCTCCAGGTGAGATTTAGCCGGGAGCGGAGCTGCTTGCCAGCTAAAGCGGCGTCATTCTACAGCTTCCCTGGCAGAGAGGCGCCATCCTCAGCTATCTGAGCCCTCAGACCTAAGCCCACCCCTTCCCTCTGGGACACGGCGCTGCGGCTCCTCCGGGTGAGATTTAGCCAGGAGTGGAGCTGCTTGCTGGGTACAGAGGCGCCATTCTACAGCTTCCCTGGCGGAGAGACGCCATCCTCAGCTATCTGAGCCCTCAGACCTAAACCCACCCCTTCCCTCGGGGACACGGCGCTGCGGCTCCGGGTGAGATTTGGCCGGGAGCGGAGCTGCTTGCCAGCTAAAGCAGTGCCATTCTACAGCTTCCCTGGGGGAGAGGCGCC
>JAJEJO010005780.1:0-81250 GCA_020662805.1 Glaucomys volans | reverse complement strand
CAACCTAGATGCCCTTCAGTAGATGAATGGATAAAGAAACTGTGGTATATATACACAATGGAATATTATTCAGCCATAAAGAAGAATAAAATTATGGCATTTGTAGGTAAATGGATGATGTTGGAGACTGTTATGCTAAGTGCAATCAGCCAATCCCAAAAATCCGAAGGCTGAATGGTCTCTCTGATAAATGAATTATGATGCATAATGCGGGCGGGAAGGGTGGCAAGAATGGAGGAAGGATAGATAGCATAGAGGGAAGGGAGGGGTGGGGGCGGGGTGGGGGGTAAAAATAATAACAGAATGTGTGACAGATACCATTGCCCTGTGTACATGTATGAACGCACAGATTTGTGACTCTACTTTGTGTACAACCATTGAAACAATAGCTGTACTCCATTTGTGTTCAACGAATCAATAAGTAAATAAAAAAATTAAATTAATAAAAAAATAGTTAAAAAAATAAAAAAATATAAAAAATATATAAAAAAAAGAAAAGTATTTTATCATCTTTTTTTTTGAAGGATATCTTTTCTTGGTATAAAATTGTAGGTTGACAATTTTTTTTCTATCATTACCTTGAAAAATATTGTTATATTGTCTTTCACTGGCCTTATTTCCAATAAAAAATATTCTATTAACCTGATATTTTAACTCTGTATCTTTTTATAATGTTTCTTTAAAATTTTTCCTTTATTGCCTTTAGTTAGCAACAATTAGGATATATTGGAAAGTTATTTTCTTTGTGTGTCTTGTGTTTCAGATTTATTGAACTGCTTGGATATGTGAGTTTATTGTTTTCATCAGATTTGGAATACTTTATGTCAATACTTCATCAAATATATATTGTCCCCTTGCTCCAAAAAAAAAAAAAGAAAACTGATGTAGCTATATTAATGTAAGAAAAAGATAGAACTTAAGAAATCTTACTACAAGTATTACTGCAGATTAAAAGATATACTACTTTTTCATTATTAAAAAGTGTTAACAGAAAAATGTAAAATACATTTCTAGGCACTAAAGAACACTGCCTCAAGAAGGATAAAAGAAAAGCTGACAAAGATAATAGGAAAAAATAAAGAAATTCATTATCTTAAATGTCAATTAAAAAATACGTATCTTGGTATCAGATAGAATAAACAAACAAAAAGTCTGATAAAGACACAAAATATCTGAAAACCATTATTACCCAACTTGACAAAACTGATATACAGAAGACCATACCCAATAACAGAATGTGCCTGTTTGAATGAATATGAATTAAAAAAAAATATGCTGGATCATTAAACAAGTATCTAAGTTCTGTAATGTAAAGAATATTCTCCCTTGGGAAAAAAAAAAGAATATTCTTCCTTACCAAAATGAAATTAAGCACTCACTAAAAAGATAAATAGGAAAGCTCTATATGTTTAGAAATTAGGCAACACAAATATAAATAAGTAATGGGTCAAATTAAATTCCAAATCACTGGAATTTGGAAATGAACAATAATGAAAATACAACACCTTATACCTTGTGAAATAGAGCAAATGCAATACTTACTAAATTATAGTATGACGTGCATATACTAGAAAAGCAGGAAAAAATTTAAATATATAATCAAGTTTCAACCTCAAGGAAAGTTAGAAAACAAATACCAAATTAAACTGAAATAAAGTATAAAGAAAAAACAGTGAAAATTAAAATACAATAAACAAAAAAAGTCAATCAAGCTAGAATTTCACTAATTGAAAACAATTCATAAAATACACCCTAGCAGAACTGAGAAAAAATTATCAATAACAGAAATTTTATAAAATCAATATAGATTCTCTAAATTTTAAGATAAAAGAGATTATTAAAAATACCCTAGGGGCCACTGGGAATGTGGTTCAGTGGTAAAGCATCTGCCTGGCATGCATCTCTCACACACATTCTCTCTCTCTCTCTCTCTCACTCACATACACACACACACATGCACAAAATCCTGTCAATTAGTTGGAAAACTCATGCAAAACAAATTCCTTGAAAAATACAACAAATCTGACACAAAAGATAAAAACATCTGATTTTTCCTGTCTCTTAAATAAACTGAAACCTTAATTTAGAACCTTTCAGCAACAACAAAACTCTAGTCCTGTATCTTCACTGGAAAATTCTTCCAAATATTTTTGAGAGGAGAAAAAGACTCTTGTTACACATATTCTTCCAGAGAAGAGAAAAGCAGTAAGCTTTTTCAACTTATTTTATAAGGTCAGCATCATCTTAATACCAAAACCTGAAAGACATAAGATTTGAAGACAATATACCTTATGAATACAGTCACATAATTCTTAAACAAAATGTTAGCAAATTGAATTCAGTAATATATAAAAAGAGTAAGACATCATAACCAAGAAGGGTTTATTCCCAGAATGCAAGAATAGTTGAACATTAAAAACTAAGCATTATATTAAGGATAAAAAATCATGATTTTCCTGCACCTATCTAAAAAAGATGAAAAAAGGTGTCAAATTTCAGAATCTATTCATGACAAAAAATTATCAAACTAAGAATATGTTTTAGGCAGAAAAACCTTTTTTGTTAAGAATTGACTATATAAATTTCAACATAAAATTTATATGTAAGTACAAAAGTCCTAGAATAGAGAAACAAATAAACTGAAAGACTTACACTGCTGAGTATCCAGACCTACAATAAAGCTATGGTGATTACGATAGTATAGTATCATCTTAGATTAATGGAAGAGAACAAAGCAGACACACACTACAGAAGCACTTCTGTAAGTCAGTGTGGCAAAGGATAGCTTTTTTAATTAAAAAAAACTAGATCTAAATATACAAACAGTGCAACTATAGATATACGAATATAATTGTAAAAAATATATCATACAGGGGCAGGGGCTGGGGCTGTGGCTCAGTGGTAGAGTGCTTGCCTGGCACATGTGAGGCACTGGGTTCACTCCTCAAAACCACATAAAAATAAAAAAATAAAGGTGTGTCCATCTACAACTAAAAAAAAATTTTAAATATATGATACTAAAGCCAAAGTTGACCCCTAACTCAACCACACATAAATATTACTTAAAGGTGGATCACAGATCTAATCTAAAAACCAATAACAATAAACCACTTAGAAGAAATCATAGAACATCATCTTCATAATTTTGTTGCAAAGACTTCTTAAGAAGATCAGAGAGAAATCACAAAAGAATATATTGATAAATTTAACAGTTTAAATTAAGAACATATGTTTATCAAAATATACCATTAGAAGAATAAAAGGACAAATACTGACTATAGAATATATATTAAAAGCACATTCAACAATGGAATCATATCCAAAATATATTAACAATTCTTACAAATCGATTTTTAAAAATACAGGCAACTCTATTTTTAAATTTTTTTTTAAAAAAGCCTTAACTGTAAGAACTAATGTAACTGGCCAATAAACATGAGGGAAAAAGCTCAATATCATCACTTAACAAGAAATGCAAATTAAGCCCACATGGTGTATCACTATACACCTACCACAATGATAAAATTAAGCAGACGATACTAAATGGCAAGAATACAAAGCAATTAAAACTCTCATGCATTTCTGATGGACACATAAGTTGGTAAAACTATTTTGGGAAGGTGTTTGGCAGCATCTACTAAAACTATACATATGTCTGTATGTGACATTAAAATTCCACTCCTGGGCATACACCCAACAGAAATGAATGCTTTTGTCCACCAAGAATATTATACAAGAATATTGATAGTAGTGATTTCATAAAAGTAAATGTAAGAAAACAATTCAAATGCCCTTCAACATTGTAACAGATAAATAAATTGTGGTGAATTCACACATTAGAATACAACTCAACAATAAAAGGAACAAATTACTGATACATACAATATGGATGAATCTCAATACTAAGCAAAAGCAGCCAACCACAAATGATTACATGTTATACCATCTAAAGGCGTAAAAATGGTAGTGACTGGAAAGGGCATGAAGAAGTCAGTACTATGCTGGAAATACTTTTTATCTATGTGATTACATTAGTAAAAAATTAAGTAAGTTCTACACTTAAGAAATTGTATTCTTCAGTATATTTAATACCTCCCTTTTTATAAACTGGAAAAACAACTGAAAATAATACATATGCACTTTGCAAGACAGTAAAGAAAAAATTATGAGTACAAAAATTGAGCAATACAGGAATTCAGATGACCCTAAGGACAGCTGTATTTAAGATGGTCAGTAAAAGCCATAAGATTTAGTCCAAATCTCAGGAATCAGATGTTAAAAAGTAAAAATATGAGCAAGATTACAGAATTTAAAAATACAAGCCATATGTGATGATTAGTGTTAGTGTTTCAGCTAATATATAAATCAGCAGTTCCTAAGGTATTTAGTCAGAGCAGAAGCATCAGCATCACTTGGAAACAACAGAAATTCAAATTCTCATGCCACCTTCTCAGACGCTGGTGTCAGGCACAGAAATGTGTGTTTAAACAAGCCCTCTGGGTCACTCTAATGCATGCAAAATTTATGAACCAATGTTATAAAATGAAGTAGAAAAAAATCTATAAAAATAAGTCATAACTAGAGTTTACTCTCTGGAAAGGCCATGTAAATTATTTATTTATTAAAATGTCAATATGTTAAATGAGAGATCAAAGTTATAAAAAAGGTGTTCTGGAGAAAAGCTGATGAGTTTGGTTTTAGACACTACTCAAGGAAACATCAAAGTGGGTTTTTCAACAGGCAGACAAAATATAGGACTGAAAAAGAGGTTGGGGCTAGATTACAAATCTAGGTTATAAATCTAGGAATAAAATGTATAAAGTTGTTAATGCCAGAGTTTACAAACTGCTATACACTACTAGGTTTTAGGGAAACAAAGATGAATAGAAGTAGACCCTGCCACTGAAAAATTTACAATCTAAATTACAAGTCCTCAAATTTTTCAGTCAAGACCCTTTTACATACTTAAAAAAAATAATGAAGAGTTCCAAATGTCTTTTTATATGGATGATAGCTGCAATTATTTACTGTATCAATAAACCCAGTATGATACTTTTATAATGAATGCATTTTCAAACATGTACACAAAAAGAGTAAACTTCTACAAACTTCCAGGGACAGGTGGAGTCTCATATCTACTACTGCATTCAATCTACCGAAATGGGTTGCTTTGGTTGAAGCATATGAAGAAATCTGGTCTCACACACACACATAAACTGGAAAAGTATTCCAATAAACTTTCCAGATAACTGTGGGTATTTTTATTTGATACTACACCAAAACTTAGTAAAACAGTTTCTTAAAAATTGGTTTCAATGTAGTATCTCAAACCACATATAAATCACCTTTTCAAACTCAATACACTCATAAGAAAATGAGAGTTGAACAAGGCAAATAACATCTATTATGACTATTATGAAAACAGTTTTGGCTAGGAGGTTCACATAAAAGGATCTCACAGAGATCTGTAAGGCTCCCAGGACTGTTTTGAGAACTGCCTATTTATATTTTCAATATAAGTATAGCTCAAACCTCCAAAGTAAACAAGCACATGCTCTAAACAGTACATATTTTGTCAAATTACTTCCTACTCACCCTAAACCCACCCTCAAGAGAAACATTCCCAAATCCCTCTCCAACTAAGGAGGTGCCCTATTAGGCATTATCACTGCACTTATTATGTGATCATTTTACTTTTATTTATGAGGATTTCTTTTTTGGTCTGCCCAATTCTAGTTTTCTTTTTTGGTCTGCCTAGTTCTACTATGTTCCATGATGGTAACTGGGTCTAGTTTTGTTCATAGCTATATATCCAGCATCTCTCCCTCTCCATAAGGTCCATTTGCAATACAGCAAAGAGTGATCCTTTTAATTTATATCATTCCTCTATTCATAACTTCCAGTGGATTCCCAGTTTATTTAAGGTAAAAATATAGTCAATATGACTATACATCTATGATGTGATTTCTGCTACCTGTCTGATCTCATCTTCTACTAAGATCCCCTTTGCTTTCTCAGCTCCAGCCGGTTGCCTCCTGATGGTCATGAAACCCTCTAAGCACGTCTCCAAAATCTTTGCTCTTGCAATATCTTCAACCACACTCTTCACACACAACCAAATGTCTCATAGTACCTCATTTTGCTCACATTTCACCTCAAATAACAGCCATCAGTGAGGTCTCATCTAATTAACACTTTTTGAAATAGTAGCCACCCCCAACCTCAACTCTTCATACTTCCTCTTCTGCTTACCCTGTATTATTTTCTTCCATATCATTTATTACCATCTGATACAATATGTGCTCTCTTCTTCATTGTCTTACTTCCCACTGAAACACAAGCACTGGATTTTTTTTCTCTTCTGTTTCCTGCTATACCACCACTGCCTAAAACATTCCCTAACATTGTATATAGTGCATTTTATGTGTTATATTAATAACTCACATATGTCAGATGCTCCATACTGGTAAATGGTATGCTTTCAATGATATGTGTTCAATCAAATAAATATTAAATAAATCTCTACTTCAGTAAACAGAGACATGAGCACTGGGGCTGAAGACTAAACTTCAGGACACACAAACATTTAAGGAAGTGAAGTCATGACGTCTTGTTGATCTTATAACCAAAGTCAAAATGGTCCAGTGATACCATCGATCTAAATACACAGATTCTTTTTTGCAATTTTTTGTTACAATTAAGAATAGAATATTCTCAGAAATGCCAACCACAAAAGAATATTCACTCAATAAGTTCATATTTCCTGTTATCATCAGAATAGTCCAGAAATCAGATGAGCACTTTCATTTGTTCCTTCAAAGGCAGTCACTAATGTGTTTTATTTACTAGTATCTCAGTATGGTCTCCGAGTTTCATACCTCTGACAATGCAAAGATACTGCGGTGCCAAATCTCTTGAGCTCCACAAAAGACACTAACCTTTTCCTTAGTATGATGAATATGTGTATGAATAATAGGTTTAAATAAAGGGCATGGGATGAAATAAAATAAAACTACTAAGAGCTTGTACTGAACTACACAACACATACAAAAAATGCATTTTCCAAATCCAATTCTGCTGTCCAACATATATTGTTTTTTAATCCCTCAGAAGTCAACCCATGGCTTTTCCTTGGACCTCCGCAAAAACTGAAAGGCAACCTATTAAAAACTAGTAACCTTCATGAACCTGTATTTATTAAAGGTTAAATTATGTTCCAAAAGAGTGATGTTGAAGTCCTAAACCCCAGTATGTCTGAGTGTAGTGTGACCTCATTTGCAAACAGGTTCTTTGCAGGTGTAATTAAGGTAAGATGAGATGATTAGGGTGGACCCTAATTCAATGACTAGTAACGTTGCAAGACAAGGGAAATTTGGGCACAGAGACATAGAGGGAGAATACCATGTGAAGATAGATCAGAGATTAGAGTAATATATTTGTAATCCAAGGAATACCAAGGATTCCTGGCCTTCACCAGAAGGTAGGTGAAAGCATGGAACGGATTCTCCCTCTGAGCCCTTAAACCAACTCTGCCAACACCTTGATTTCAGATTTCTAGAATCCAAAACTGTGAGATAAAAAACTTCTATTATTGAAAGCCACCGATTTTGTGGTATTTTGTTACATCAATCCTAGGAAATTATTGAAATACTGATATAAATAAATGACTGAATAAATAAAAAATAAGGAAAACACAAATCTTCCTTTAAGAAGTACTACAAATAGGGCTGGGGATATAGCTCAGTTGGTAGAGTGCTTGCTTTGCATGCACAAGGCCCTGGGTTCAATTCCAAGCACCACAAAAACAAAAGCAAGAAGTACTATAAATAATTTGATAACTTCAAATTAACTCCCCGTTCATCAAATGGGAACTGCACATAGTCACTCCTTTAATGTACAACATGGAAATTGGGAGGGCAAAGAGTGACTTTAGAGAAACCTGACAAAGATCAATATTGACAATTATAAATCATGTTGGTAATATGTACTGCTGGGAAAAAAATGATGAAAATGTGACTTTACTTCTATGGTCTTCCCATTTAAAAAAAAAAAAACACAAACCCAGACAAATCTCAAATTAAGAATATACTACAAAATACCTCACCAGTACTCCTCAAAATTGTCAAGGTTATTATAAACAAAGGGGGTCTAGTAAAACTGCCACAGCCAAAAAGACCCAAGGAATGACAAATGTAATGCAGTATCCTGTATGGAATCCTGAAATACAAAAAGGCCATCATGAAAACTGCAGATGTGAAATGATGAATGAATATTTGTTAGTAACAACTATAAACTTTGGTTCACTAATTTTAACAAATACACTGTACTAATGTAAAATGTAAGTAATGGGGAATATGCGAACTCTTGTACTATCTTCACAATTTCTGTGTACATCTAAAATAGCCTAAAACATTTATTAAAAAATAAATGATCAAGAATAAATAGAATTCAATTCATTAACACCACAGCCACCACCTCCACCAATAGATTAAATTACAAAGTCACTATTCAGAACCATACTATCAGATCAATTTTACCAGCATGTCCCATCCTCCTCCATTAAAAAGTATTTATTTAGTACCCACTTTGTACCAGACACTAATGTGGGTGCTAGGAAAAACATGATAATAAAAACAAAATTCCTGCTGAGGAGTTCACATTCTGATATAAATCCATGAATCTTAAAGATGCAGCTTCCTACCTGATTCTCAGAAGGATTCCAATTACACATCCTATTGTGACTTGGAGTAGACAATCTTGACTGAAAACACAGGCAGACTGTAACTGGTGAAAGAAATTAGCCTACCCCTATGAAGGGATATTGAGTAGTCCTCAAAATGGCTTGTACTACAACAAATGAACTTCCATAGAGAAGATGTTGAAGTTAAAGAATAGGATTTTCTTCCCAAGACACACAAGGGCCCCACATGTGCAACGGAAGTTGGGGGGTGGGGATTAAAATACTGGAAAGAGAAATGCTACTATTCACTTCTACCTACCTAGTCAATAACAATCTTAAATTAACATTTCCAACACCGATTCTCAACAAACTAGCTACTCCTTCAGAAATAGTTTAATACTTGTTACTCAATATTAAACAATTGTAGATCCCTCCCTTTCGTTCATCCTAATCCCTGATGTTTCCCTTTCTGTGTATATACATGTACCTATATAGATTCTTTGACAAGTCATTGACTAGCCATGTCTTGTTTATTGTATTTGCTATCTCCCAAATTGATTCATTCCTTTTTATTCTTACAGCCCAATCTTATAATTATATTCACACAAAGAGCCTCAGTGATTTCTCCTCTCAATAGATTTTCTAATCTTTTATATCCAAAACCCCCCTTAGTATTTCCAAAATACACTTGGGTCATGTTACTAACACTTTTTTGATCATCTGCAAAAACCATGACTAATTCTCCAACTACTAACCAAATATTCAACATTTTCTATGACCCCAAATTTTACATTCCACTACACCTTTACATTAGTGCCACACTGCCTTAACTTAGCACCCATTTTATTTCCCAATCTCCTGTATTTTCCATCTTTGAATCACTGTGTGCAATTAGATGCGTGGAACCCAACCTCACCTTAGAACAAATAAAGGAAAACAAAATCCACAGAGAAGGTTTAAGTGACTTGCCTTATATTACCCAAGTAGGAAAAGAAAATCTATCAAAGCCTAGGTCCCCTAAATTCCAACTCCTAATTATTCTCACCTAATTCACATCCTACCAGTCTTAACTTCCTGTCAAATGTCTGACTTGATCACTCTAGGGCTACCAGTTTGTAGCTGTCTTGTCTAAATAGGAAGGAACGATGTGTTTAAAAAGGTAGGTCCCTGAATAGTAGTAGTAAATAAAAATCTCACTGAGAACTGACGATTCTATAATACAGAAAAGGGGGAAAATTAAAAACTGGCACTTATTAATTGCTTAGAGCAGGCTAAACACTGATAGCTGCTTTCCATAAATTACCTTGCTTCATCTTGAAGAGAAAACAATTCTCTCCTTACAGATGATGAAACAGGTTCAATAAGCCCTTCTCCAAGATGACACAAAAGTAGAAAAGTTGGGGCCAAATCCAGGTTTGGATTAAACAAGGGTATTTCCCACAGTGCACATTTTCATTCCCCTGGTGGCACGTACAGGTACTAGTCCCAGGGTTTTCACCTTAGCCCTGCCAGTACCTTCTGGCTCGGAAAACCACCCCATTTACTAACTAGAGCAAGCAGGGAGCTAAAGCCCATGCAAAGGGTCTTTGCCAGAGATGCCCCGCCAGCTTCCAGGCATTCTCAGAGAGTTTCAGAGGCCACCCGCGCCACCCACTGCCTCTCCAGAATCTGGTGGGGAAGATGGCGGACACACCTAGCAGCGCCTCCTACAGGCTCCTCAGGCCTTGGGTTCACGTCTACATGTCGTTGAAATGGAGGATGGTCAAGTCATAGGGGCCGCTGTCTCCTGGTGAAGAAGACAGTTCTGAGGACTGAGGCAGTGACATTACAAGTGCCTCCTCCGTGGCCTCCATTTCCCACGGAAAGAACCACACCAGCTCTCTCAGCCTCCTCAGCGCCTTGCCAGAAGGCCCGGGTGTTCCGGGGCGCGGGCAGCACGTGGCGTGCCGTGGCGTGCCGTGGCGTGCCGTGGCGTGCCGTAGCGTGCCGTAGCGTGCCTTAGCGTGCCGTGGCGTCCCGCGGCGTGCCGTGGCCTGCCTTGTGGCTTTTGCGCTAGTGGCACCCGTCCTTGGCCGGCAGAATTGCTGTCCTGTGGCGGGCCTTTGAGGCCCTAAGGGAAAATTTCTTTTGCAGGATGCAGCAAAGGGGATTCACACCAGAGGACTCATGACTCTGGGAGTGAAGTCACAGTTCATTTCTTTAAAATTTTGTACTTTAAACATTTTTAACTCTGATCCCTGTTAAGATTCTGCCCTCCTGACAGGGATATAGGAGGCTATTCTTCAAGTAAAACCTTTAAAAACTTTTCTGCACCCAAATCCATAGTTCCTCCTGTGTCGCTGGAGGGTGTCCTTCAGTTTATACATTAATTTAAAATAATTAAATATCCTTATACCCGGCACTTGTGCGTGGAGCTGATTTCAAAATAAATTAGACCTGCCTTTAGGGAGACCATACAAGATTATATCATCTCATTCTTTGCTATAATCCTGAGATCCCTTTTCTGCCTCTACCATAATCCCAATGACATTTCCTTATGTCACTTTTACTTAAAAATCCATGCAGTTCACGATTTTTCTATTTACCTTATGATTCTTCATCTGTAGTTTTCTATAACCTCTAATATTATGACTCCGAAATATAGTCTTCTATTGTGGTATGGACTCTGACATGCCTTGTGAGAACAGAGCAAATGAAAAATTAATGCTCCTGTTGAATTACCTTTTATACTCGTTATTGTGGACTCATGGGATCCGTCCAATCAATAATATACCCCAGAGTGCTGCAACCCCTTGAAATATTGCCAGTTGGTCATTTGCTCAATTGAACTTTGATTAAATGGACACATCTAGAAGAACACAAAGTGCCAAATTTGATAAAATAAGAAAAATAAAACTTGAACAAATAAATGAAATTAAACTGAAATGGTGGTGAAGCTTTCTCCTTCCCAAAAGCCAAGAACGTTTAGCAGGTGAGTTGTACAAAGTTGTTCAGTCTATTTTATGAGAATAGTGTAATCAAAATTCCAAAACCAGGGCTGGGGATGTAGCTCAGGGGCACTTATGGAGCCTGTGCGAGGCTCTGGGTTCTATCCTTAGCACCACATAAAAATAAACCAATAAAATAAAGCATGCTGTCCTTGTACAACTACAAAAAAATTTTAAACATTAAAAACATGTAAACTCATTTTATTTATAACTGTGGGTATAAAATTTCTTTTTAAAAAATAAGTAAATCCAATAGTACATTTCAAAATGACATTGTTTAGCATTTATCCTGAGAATTTTTTTTTTTTTTTTTTTTATAAATTCAATTTTATTATTAACCTGATCAAGGAAATCAAGAACTGAGAGATAGCATTATTAATTTTCATTGAAGCAATTAATGACCTTCACATTAAATTTTAATAATTTAACTTTTTTTTTTTTTTCATTTTGAATATGTAATTAAAATACTGTTTAATTCTTCTCTACCATTGACATTTTTAAAAATACACTTTCTTTACTAAAACTCTTCTAATTTCTTGTACTTTTTAACATTCAACTTTCCTTTTAGTATTTTTTCATAAAGAAGAATAAAATTATGGTATTTGTAGGTAAATGGATGATGTTGGAAACTCTTATGCTAAGTGAGATCAGCCAATCCCAAAAATCCAAAAGCCGAATGGTCTCTCTGATATATGAATGATGATGCATAATGTGGGGGGGAAAGATGGCAAGAATGGAGGAAAGATAGCTAGCATAGAGGGAAGGGAGGGGTGGGGGTGGGTGGGGGATAAAATTAATAACAGAATGTGTGACAGATACCATTGCCCTGTGTACATGCATGAATGCACAGATGGTGTGACTCTACCTTGTGTACAAACAGTGAAACAATAGCTGTACTCCATTTGTGTTCAATGAATCAATAAGTAAATAAAAGAGTAAAAAAAAAAAAAAAAAAAAATATCCTGAGAATGTTAATGGCCTAACAACAGAAAAATCTATGCATGTAATATACCATATTGATATATTGAAATAGAAAACTAAATAATTATGGCAAATGATGCAAAAAGTCTTTGATAAAATTAAGTATTAAAAATTCATAACAATTGAAGAAAATGACTATTTTAGCTTGGTAAGCCAACAGTGAAATTCTATATAGTGAACTAACTTTAAGCATGTTCCCTATAGGACCAGGAACAATACAAGACTGTCCCCAGTCACCACCACCACTTAACATATTACTAGACATCCTGGAAAACACTGTAAGTAAAAGCAAAGGTGAAAGGGGAAAGACACAAGGAGGAAAACAGTGTAATACACCACAAACTAAGTGAATAAATGATGAAACTCACCAGATTGCCTCAATAGACACAGAAAAAACATTTGACAAAATCCCACAGCCTTTGAAGATTAAACTTCATCTCAACAAATGAGAGATAGAAATGAACTTCCTAGTTGACAGAGGGGCAGCTTCATAAGTTATAGTTATATTAAAAACAAGGCGAGGATGTCTACTCTCATCATTCCTATTCAGCATTAAACTGGATGTTCCCAGTTAGTTTATGAGGCAAAAAAGTAAAAATGACATCCAAACTAAAATATGAAGGAAGAGGAGAAAAACTTCATTTGCATGTGACTTATTCTGTGTGTAGAAAATTCTAAGATACCCCATTACTAAAATTAAAACGACTGAAGACCAGATGGATTCTCAGCTGAGTTCTACCAGCCCTTTAAAGAACTAATGCCAGTCCTCCTCAAATTATTCCATGAAATAGAAAAGGAGGGAACTCTGCCAAACTCATTCTATAAAGCCAGTCTCATCCTGATACAAAACCAGACAAAGACACATCAGGGAAAGAAAACTTCAGACCAATGTCCTTGATGAACATACATGCAAATATTCTTAATAAAATATTGGCAAAGCACATTTAAAAAGATAATGCACCATGATCAAGTGAGTTTCATCCCGGGGATGCAAGGTTGGTCCAACACATGGAAATCAATAAATGTAATTCACCATGTAAGTAGATTCAAAGGCAAGGATCACATGATTATCTTAATAGGGGCAGAAAAGGAGTTTGACACACCCATTCATGTTTAAAACACTGGAAAAGCTAGAGATATTAGGAACATACCTCAACATTGTAAAGGCTATCTATGCTAATCCCAAGGCCAACATCATTCTAAATGGAGAAAAACTGAAAGCATTCCCTCTAAAAACTGGAACCAGACAGGGATGCCCACTCCTATTCAACACAGCCCTTGAAACTCTGGCCAGAGCAATTAGGCAAGAGAAGGAAATTAAGGGAATGCAGATAGGAAAAGAAAAGCTCAAATTATGTTTGCCAACAACTTGATCCTATATTTAGAAGACCCAAAACACTCCACCAGAAGACTTTAATAACTCAAAAATGAATTCATCAAAGTAGCAGGATACAAAGTCAACACCCATAAATTGAACACATCCTTATAAGCCAATGATTTTTTTAATTTTGAACTTTTTATTTCTTCTTTTTTCTCTCTCTCTTCTCACTCTATTTTCCTTCTACTTTTTTAATTCACTTCTCACTCTATTTTCCTTCTGTTTACCTGTTCCCTTGGAGTCTCTTTCTCCCTTCTCTCATGCTAATGATGAGCTCATTGCAAACCAATACAGTAGATAATAACTGATCTTGTCCTATTTGTTTACTGCAAATTGTTAATGTCTTTATAGGGAGGTTTTTATGTAGGACTGCATATTGTTTATGTTGGATGTTGCTGATATCAATCTTCCCCCCAACGGAAAGGTATTGGAATCCTTGGGTCACAGTAAGCCTACAGGGAGGAAGCTTCAGTACCTCAGTTCTTCACTGGTAGAGGGGAATATACAGAAATAATATGAAGAAAACAAGGGAAAAAAGTGTCCCTAGCAAACCAAGATGCTATTTTGACACAGTCAAATGATAGCATGGCAGTACAAATGACAGACAGGGAGTTTAGAATCTACATGATTAAAATGATCTGTGAAGCAAAAGATGAGATAAGAGAGCTAATGCAGGCAATGCATAATTATGCCAATAAACAGTTAAAAGAGCAAATGCAGGAAGCAAAAGAGAACTTCTATAAAGAGATAGAGATTTTGAAAAAAAAAACCAAATACTTGAAATGAAAGAAATAATAAACCAAATTAAACCAATGATTAATCTGCTGAAAAAGAAATTAGGGGAACTATCCCATTCACAATAGCATCTAAAATAAAATAAAATACTTGGGAATCTGTCTACCAAAGAGGTCAATGACTTCTACAATGAAAATTATAGAATACTAAAGAAAGAAATTGAAGAAGACCTTAGAAGATGGAAAGACCTCCCATGTTCTTGGATAGGCAAAATTAATATTGTAAAAATGTTCATACTACCAAAAGTGCTATACAGATTTAATGCATTTTCCATCAAAACTCCAATGATACTCTTCACAGAAGTAGAAAAAGAAGTCATGACATTCATTTGGGAAAATGAGAGGCCCAGAAGAGTCAAAGCAATCCTTGGTGAGAAAAGCAAAACAGGAGGTATCACAATACCAGACCTCAAATTGTACTACAGAGCTATAATAAAAACAGCATGTCAGTCATGAAGACCAGTGGAATAGAATAGAAGACACAGAGACAAACCTACATAAATACAGTTACCTCATACTAAACAAAGGTGCAAAACACATACATTGGAGAAAATATAGCCTCTTCAACAAATAGTTCTGGAAAAACTGGAAATCTATGCATAGTAGAATGAAGTTCTATTACCTTGCTGCACAAATCTCAATTCAAAGTGGATCAAAGAGCTAGGAAATAGACCAGAAACCCTGCAAATATTAGAAGAAAATGTTGGCCCAACACTGATATTTTTGTCAGTGGGGTCCACAAAGGAGAATGAAGGGAAGGAAGGAGGGTTGAGCTAGGGAAAGACAGTGAAATGAATCTGACCTTACATTCTTACATACATATACGAATACACCATAGTGAATCTCATCATCATGTACATTCAAATGACACTAACTTAAGAAAATACTAAAAGTAAAGAACAGAAAGATCAATGGAGTAGAGGGAAGGGAGTGAGGGGTGAAGAGAAGGGTGGGAAGGGGAAGTACTGGTGACTGAATTAGAACAAACTATATTCCATGCTTCTACAATTATGTCAAAATAAATTGTCATGTAAAACATCTGTTTGAGTGGGGTAAACTGAAATGCTCTCTCCTCAAAATATTTCTGTAAATCTAAAATTGTTTTAAAATTAACTGCCTATTTTTTAAATTAAAAAGGCATGTAACTAATAAAGGTGTTCAGCAAAATCATGAGATACAAGATCAATTTTTTAAAAATCACTAATTTTTATATCATCAGTAACCTATCTGAAAAATAAATTAAGAAAATTCTACTCAAAACAACAAAAAAGAACAAAATACTTAGTAATAAATTTAAAAGAATTTGCTGCAGAGAAGTTTTAAATGGAGAAATATTTTATATTCATGGATTTGGATACTCAGTATTAAAGTGTGAATTCTCTCAAAAGTGATCTATAAATTTAACTCAATCCCTATCAACACTCCCATGAAGCCTTTTGTGCAGAAATAGAAAAGCTGATTCTAAAATTTATATGGAATAGGAAAGGACAAGAATTGTCAAAAAATGTTGACCAAGTTCATTTAGCTTACTGAGCATAGTTTTCTTTAATTCTATGAAAATATTTATAATAGTTGCTTTGAAGTCTTGGTCTCTGCTAAATCAACATCTGAGCTCAGTTGGAGTCATTTTTCATTGACCTTTAGTTTTTTCTGAGTATGGGTCACTCATCCTGTTTCTTTGCATGTTTAATAATACTTGATTGAAAACTAGACGTTTTATGTTTGTGGTATGTTAGGGTTCTGTTGTGTTTATCTGGGTATTCTTTTTTCTTCTTTTTTTTGACAGCTATCAAGGATTTATTTTTTTCTTCAGAACATTGTTTTTATTTGTTTGTTTGTTTGTTTTAGTGGATACTCTACTTGCTTGGATTCAAATTGTGAACATTGTCTTCCCTGTGTTAGGTAACTACTGATATCTGTCTTCCAATCTTATGATTTTTAGTTATTTCCAGATTACTTAGCCTGGCTATTGGTGATACCCTGTACCTGTTGATGTAACAGTCATCCAAGGATTTGGACATCTCTCATATTTGAGAGCTTATCCCAGCCTTTCCAGGTTTCTAGGGATTCCAATCCCCTGCTCCCAAATTTTAAGATACTCTGCCATCCTCTGGCTCAGTTCTTTGACACTTCAAGCCCTTAATTTTCAGCTTTATCCTGTCTAAACTTCATGCTATTGGGAGAATGCACTCAGTTAAAAAAAAAAAAAAAACAGGCAGCAAACTAACAGCTTTCATCCTGTACTTTTCTCTCTACTTTTCACATTACTGCATGCTTTTTCCTAATATCGCTGTCTTTCCGCCCGTGGTAAGACGCGACGCAAGGTTGTTGCTTTTAACACACTTTATTCTAGTGCCTAACACATGTTACACAGCTGCTGTTAATGGCGTCCCTCATGGCGTTCTCCTGGCATTCTCCATGGCGTTCTCCATGGCGTTCTCCATGGTGTTCTCTATGGCGTCCCTCATGGCGTTCTCCTGGCATTCTCCATGGCGTTCTCCATGGCGTTCTCCATGGCATCCTCATGGCGTTCTCCTCATGGCGTTCTCCTCATGGCGTTCTTCATGGCGTTCTTCATGGCGTTCTCCTGGCGTTCTTCATGGTGTTCTCTCTCATGGCGTTCTCCCTCACGGCGTTCTCTCGGCATTCTCTCTCATGGTGTTCTCTAAGCATTCTCTCTGGCATTCTCCCAGCGTCCTCATGGCGTTCTCCTGGTGTTCTCCCGGCGTTCTCTCCCACTACCGCCCTGCCTAGTCCTTATATACCTGCTCCGCGTCATCAGGTCGGGTGGATGCTCAAGCCAATCAAGTATTTACTTCCGTGGTGAGAGCGACTTGTTTATACAAAATAAAACCACATTGCCAACCTGCCAGCTGCCATCTTAGCATAGAGCCGGGGGTACCCGGAATACCCCAACAGCTCCCCCTTTTTTCTTTTAATAAAGGTAGGGACCGTGCCTGTCTTAGGTTGAGTGGTCAATACTTGTTCTTACCCGTCATCAAAGAATGCATAGCTTGATGCATCTTCTGTCTTAGGTTGATACAAGATCACCACTTCATTACCCGTCTTTGACTACCAGTCCAGCATACTAAGCCATATTGTGGGAGAGTTGCCTGACTCTATGGCTGCTAAGGCTTGATGGACAGCATGACGATCATTAGCGATTATGTGTCGCATGGCACAAAGCCAACGGAAGAGAATCATGATGGCAAAGAGCAATAATCCACCAAAAGCAAAAAACCCAAACCAATGTTTGCCAAAATTTAAGAAAGATTGGAATAGATGGGCCAATTGTCCACTGGTCAAGGGGGTAACTTGGGTTAGAGCCTGAGTGCAACCTGAAGTCAACGTTTGTCCCAAAATATCTACTTGTTCCTGTAGCAGGTCCAGGCGCTGATTCATCATCATTAGGCCGGTGTAGAGGTGTTAGTGGATGGCTTTCCACTTGAATCAGGACATATAGCCTCATACATGAATATACAAAGAGCAACCAAACCTAGTTTTTCAAGGAAAAAACCCTAGGCTCTGCATCATGGCACAATACCAGTTATTTAACCACAATAAAGAATAAAACTTAAAGAAATCCTTGTCATTTTAACATATTGATTACACTTTGATTTATACTAGCCCATTAACATTTGACCTTAGAGGAAAACCTTAAACAGTTTCTAATTGATGATCTCACATACATATAACTACTTAGCTACACAAAAACTTGTTGGAATTTGACCTTTACTTACACACAGATTTTCTTACCCAGAAATATTTTCCTTTTCCTTTTACTGAATATATTTTAATACCTAGAACTTTCCACTTTCCCTTTCCCATCTGTTGACTCCTTCCTTGTTTGTATTCTAAAACAACTCCCATGAAATTTCTGAATTTAGATAAATTATTAGGATTTTACTTTTAGTAACATTGCTCTCAGGGATGATACAAAACAATTCCAAATTCCTTTGTTTACCAATCCTTGAAAAAAACACCAACAATGCTAAAGCATGTCACCCCATGGAATTTAACTCTAATTTACTTATTTTACTGTAATAACCAAGATCAGACAAGTATTTTGAATAGTATTTGCCATCTCTTTCCTGTGGAAGAGTCCTAAAAAAACAATTGATATTACACATTTTATAGACATCAACATTTTTTTTAATTGACCACCTAGACTTATGAGGTTAGATATATTTTACCTTCATTTATTTACTGAATTTAAATTGAACCTTTTAAATCACGTGAATCAAATATGCCTGGATCCAGTTTTTCCTTTAGTGCTATGTTAACCTCTAATATCATGTACATGAATTTTGGACACAATATACACTTAAACAAAGGCCTTGTAGGTTTTTCTCCACTACAATGTAACAAGATGTTCAAAAATCTAAGTTGAGTACTCGGCCGGCCGTTAGTTTATCAGCTCAACAAGTATTCTCAAATAAAACACTCTTTTGGTTTTGTTTTTTTTTCCCCCTTGGGTTGGAAATTGGTCTCCTACTGGATTTTTTGCTTCCTCTATTATCATTTCAATTTAAGTTCTACTTGAGATTTGGTTCCAGCAGAAACCTGATATCTCAGGCTCTTATCAGGACAGGGTTTGAATGCTTAAGAGCTCTGTAAAGGGCTTTGTTATTCTCTTGGGTGGAGGCAAGCCATATATGGGTGGAGGCAAGCCATATATCGCTGTCTTTCCGCCTGCGGTAAGACGCAACACAAGGTTGTTGCTTTTAAAACACTTTATTCTAGCACCTAACACATGTTACACAGCTGCTGTTAATGGCATCCCTCATGGCGTCCTCATGGCATTCTCTATGGCGTCCTCATGGCGTTCTTTATGGCGTTCTCATGGCGTTCTCTTGGCGTTCTCCATGGCGTCCTCATGGTGTTCTCCTCATGGCATTCTCCTCATGGCGTTCTTCATGGCGTTCTCTCTCATGGCCTTCTCCCTCATGGCGTTCTCTCGGCGTTCTCTCTCATGTTGTTCTCATGGGGTTCTCATGGCGTTTCTCTTGGCGTTTCTCTTGGCGTTCTCTCTGGCGTTCTCCCGGCATTCTCTAGGCATTCTCTAGGCATTCTCATGGCGTTCTCCTGGCCTTCTCATGGCATTCTCTCTGGTGTCCTCATGGCGTTCTCTCTGGCCTCCTCATGGTGTTTTCCTGGCGTTCTCCTGGCGTTCTCTCCCGCTGCCCCCCTGCCTAGTCCTTATATAGGACTCCGCGTCATCAGGTCGGGTGGATGCTCAAGCCAATTAAGTATTTACTTCCGTGGTGAGAGGGACTTGTTTATACAAAATAAAATCGCATTGCCAACCTGCCAGCCGCCATCTTAGCATAGAGCCGGGGGTACCCGGAATACCCCGACAGTCTACCTTGGAATTTACTCCACATGTGAGAAGTTTAGAAAGATAGGCAAATTTTATACTCAGATTTGGGGTCTTGATCTTTTGTTATTATCCTATTAAGAATTTTCTCTTTAAATTTATGAGTACTTTTCAGGCTCTGAAGTCTGATCTGGCAACTCAAATTGATGGTTCACATCTCTAGTTTTCTAACTCATTAGCATTGAGGTTGGGAGGAACCATCAGGTCAAGCCCTTCTCGGGCCAGTCCACAACCATACAATTCTTACCCCTTCTCATTACAGTTTTTGGAGAAAAAGTTTCCACCTTGTTTCTTTTCAGAAGTTTTCCAATGTCTTTAATTTATTACATTTTAAAATATTCAGTTATAATTACTATTTGTAATATCTGTATAATTACTATCTATTATTCACTTATTTCACTCCAGTCACTTACTAGAAGTTTGCCCTCCTCCTCTTTAAATAGTTCCGTGCTTGGAAATCCTTTTAAATTCCATTAGTGATCCCATTTAAAGGCAGTAACTTATATTTCTTTCTTAAGTCAACAGTAAGAAATAGATCTGAATTCCATATTTGAGATCTATATCATAAGAGTAGAGGATGGTCAATGGGAGCAGTCTGAATGGGTTCAGGAAATTTAAATGATATAGATAATCAAAAAATGAGTATAAAACCAACTTAAAAGTGGTCCGTTTTTCATTATTACCATGCACCAGCAATTCTAAGCAACATCAGTGGTTAAACGCCACTTCCCTCTTTTGGTATGATATTATAGTAGACCATTTTAATTCCATTCCCTCCTGTCTCCTGATTCTCAGTTTTTCATAACAATGTCTGAGATTTGAGGTCTAGAGTATCATTGTATTGCTATATTTATATCATAAAACTTCATTTTCAAGATAAGTTAAAAAACAGATGTAGCACCATTGTTTGGGCTGTTTTCAGTGCTCACACCCATTCTTATTTTTTTTCTTGTTCTTTTTAGTTATACATAACAGTAGAATTCATTTTGACAAAATTATAAAAGCATGAAATATAATTTGTTCTAATTCAGTTCCCAGTACTTCCCTCTTCTCTTTCCTCCTCACTCCCTATTTCCTTCTCTACTCACCTGATCTTTCTGCTGCTTACTTACAGATTTTTTTAAAAATTAGTGTCTTGTGGATATACATGATGATGAGATTCACTGTAGTATATTCATATACATACATAGGGAAGTTAGGTCAGATTCATTCCAATGTTATTTCCTTCCCCCATCCCTGTTCCCTTCCTTTCGTTCCCCTTCATCTACTCCACTGATCTTTCTTCTACATTTTCATATCCTTATTTTGGATTATCTTCCACATATCAGAGAAAACATTCAACCTTTGACTTTTTTGAAACAGTTATTTCACTTAGCATGATAGTCTCCACTCCATCCATTTACAAGCAATGCCATAATGTCATTATTTTTTAAGGCTCAGTAATACTCCATTGTGTATCTATGCCATATTTCCTTTATCCATTCATCTGTTGAAGGGTACCTATATTTGTTTCATAGTGTGGCTGTTGTGAATTGTGCTTCTATAAGCATTGATTCATATCCATTTGTTTTACATTCATAGTTCTTTCATTAATGAAGTCTAGGACTTAAGATCTAGATGATGATGATGATGATGATGATGATGATGATGATGATGATTTTTACTGTGCAGATGTAACCCAGGGCCTTAAGTCTTGTAGGCTCTCTCCTGCTAAGCTACATCCCCAGCATTAGATTAGTTCTGTTGTGTTATATTTATACCAAATATTGGCTCTTTCAAGACTATATAACTCAGTGTTATTTTGGAATTTATCTATTTTCCCTACATTTGCACTTGAGTTTTTTTTCTTTACCCTAATATTAGAAAAATTTTGCCAGCATGTATATTAGCGTAGGTCTCTTTTCATTTATTTTAACCTGCAATACAATGACTTTTTCCAGTGTACTGTATACAGAGATGAGAGCTTTGAGAGAGTGATATAAAGAAACTACTCCCATTTTAGAGGAAGAACAAAAACCAGAAAGGATTTACTTCTAATTACTGCAAGCATTTACATGGAGGCAGAGTTGAACTTTCCCCAAGGGAATCTGATAACTGAGAGGACTTCATATGTTTACATTTTAATTTACAGGATATTTCTGTTTTAAATTTTATATTATTTTTTATATCTGCTTATATTATTTTATATCTGTCTTCTTTCTGGTGACATTCTTTTATCTTTGAGGTCAGATGACAATACAGTAAAGATGGAAAGTTGAATTGGAGGTGAGTTCTTGGCCTCATATTTAAGAAGCCTACATTTCTTGGGTATTATATTGGTTTTGATCATTTTAGAAGTTTTGGGAACAGTTCTTAATAGGAAGGAATAGTGGCAAAAACTGAGAAAACAACATATAAAGATATAGGTAGGAATTTTTTGATATTCCTTCGATCTCCCTAAAGGAAAGACAATCATCAAGTTGACTATTTTAAGCCTATTAGTTGAGAGAATAAAGTTCTTTTTAATTTCTAAATGAGAACATTGGTCAAAAAGAAAAAAAAATGTTCTCTATTCTTTCATGTACACATACTCTTCATACAGCCCTCAGGAAAATGACTGTATCATTGACCAGAAATAGGAACAAATAATTGGTAATAATTATGGAACCTGATTAAAAAGATTAAACACAGGGCTGTGGACACTTCTCTCATCCCTCATGTAACCAAGTGACTAAAATACTAAAAAAGACTGTGACAACTCAGCCAGCCTTTACTTTTTCTCTCTTACTGTATATGTATATTATAAGATTTCTCAATTGATCAGGAATAAAATAATACTTTCACTAAAAAAAGAGAATAAAATGTAAAGACATAAAAAGAAAATAAAAATTGTTATTTGTGCATGGAAAGCAAAAAATCAAAATAGGAAAACAGTTTACTGCAAATATAGGAAAATGATAATATTCTTACTATAATCAGAACTTAACCAATTTTTTAAATCATTAAGATAATTGAACTACCATATAAATGGGAAAAGACAAAGAGAAGAAAACATACACAATAAACACAAATGGATCAGAAACATGAAAAATGTTCATCTCACTAGTAATCAATAAAATACCAAGTAAAATAAAATGAAAATTATTATTTTTTAGGTTCATCCATTGTAGCCAATATACCCTTCTGATGGGAGAGTTGATAATGCGGAAAATCACACATATGGACACAATGGGTATATGGAAAGTCTCTGCACCTTCTTTTTAATTTTTCTGTAAACCTGCTGTACTTAAAAATCTGTACTTTCCAAGTTGTATAAGGAAGCAAAACTCCACTTCCATCCTCCTAGGCTACTGGCTAGTCCTGAGAATTGAAGATAGAGTGGCAGGAGAAATGCATGCGAAATGTACTTAATATAGTTTTCATGTAACACAGGAGCCCTCATAAGGACATGAAGATGCAAAGAGCAGTTAGCCAATCATTTATACACCGAATTGCTTGGAGAGCACTTGGTTGTGATATGTGATAGAAAAAGGAGCTCAGGCTAAATTAAGAGTTTAACAAGGCTTATTTGTACAGATATCTGTCTTCAACCTTTCATCCATGATGATAAGAATGTTATTTTTCTTTTGGTGTAGAGAGGACTTCATTCACATGGAAATTTCATCTCCTGCTCTTAAGAAACAAAATGAAAATCAGCATGATCTGGCACCTGCTGTTTTTTCAAGTGCCTTTAATTCAGGATAGTTGATATGCCAAAGCAGCATATTGTGGAACAGCATATTCTTAACTCCCTCATTAGCAAAGATAAATTAAATGATATATTAAGTGATTGTTAGGGTTAATGAGTTGAAAACTAACAAATCTGATGCTTCCAGTTTAATTAATTTGACACAGTCAAGAGATCAATTGGGGAATATTACAAGTTTTTGAACATCCGTGTGGTCTTAAAGGTAGGTTCCATTTTAAAAATGCTTCCGTGAACATACTCTAAAATGAAGACAAAGACCTTTGTTACTAGGTTATTTACAGTAGAAATATTTAAAACTACCTAAATATCTGTAAAACAAACTATTATTGTCATCCATACAAGATAATATTACACAGTCAATAAAACGACTTTCTAAACAATCTTAAATGATTAGCAAAAATCCAAGATTGAGTGAAAAGCAAGACCATAAAACTGCACACATGTAATGCAATGTTAAGTGTATTAACATTTCTGTGGTTTTTAAAATCAAAGACATGTAAATGTTCTATGGTTTTAAAAACCATGGAAGAAAGATTAAAAGAAAATATACCAATATACTGCCTCTGGTTGCTTCTGAATGTTAAGTTAATGATGGTTATTTTCTTTTTATTCTGTTTTCTTCTAATTTTTTAACTATGAGCATGTCTTTTACCTCTAAAAATTTATTTGTAGATTATGCAAATGTATACATAGAATAATTCCTTCCCAATCCTTATTCTTATATTACCATAATAGGTAAGTATATCTAATACAATGCAAATAGTTATGGCAGGCAACCCTTGTAGTTTTACAGATCTTAAAAGTAACTTTTTTAGTGTTTCAACACTGTAGATGAGATCTTTGCTCTAAGATTTTTGTAAATACTCTTTATAACATTCAGTAATTTTTCTTCTATTTCCTAGGTTGTTCAGAGGGGTTTTTTTTTCAATGTTTTTTAAATTTTTTTGTACACAGATTGGGACAACTTTTCATTTCTGTGGTTTTACATAATGTAGATTCACTCAATTCATGTAATCTAAAATATACATAGCATAATACTGTCTCAGTCTACTCTTTCCTTCCCCCACCCTCTCCCACCCCATTTTCCCCTACACCATCCAAATTTCCTCCTTTCTTCTCTTGTCTCTACCCCCTAGTATACCCTCCCTGCCCTTATTATGCATCATCATCCACTAATCAGAGAAAACATTCAGCCTTTGGTTTTTTGGGCTTGGCTGATTTCACTTAGCCTAATATTCTCCATCTCCACCCATTTACCAGCAAATGTTATAATTTTATTCATCTTTATGGCTGAGTAATATTCCATTGTGTATATATATCACAGATTCTTTGTCCATTCATCAATTGAAGGGCATCTAGGTTCCACAATCTAGCTATTGTGAATTGAGCAGCTTTGAACATTGATGTGGCTGCATCACTGAACTGTGCTGATTTTAAGTCCTTTGGATGTAAACCAAGGAGTGGAATAGCTGGGTCAAAGGGTGGGTCCACTCCAAGTTTTCTGAGGAATCTCCATACTACTTTCCAGAGTGACCAATTTGCAACTCCACCAGCAATGTATGAGTGTGCCTTTTTACCCAGATCTACACCAACACTTATTTTTGCTTGTGTTCTTCATAATAGCGATTATAATTGGAGTTAGATGAAATCTTAGGGTGGTTTTAGTTTGCATTTCTCTAAATACTAGAGATGATGAGCACTTTTTCATATGTTTGTTGATCACCTGAATATCTTCTTCTGTGAAGCGTCTGCCCAATTCCTTAGCCCATTTATTGATTGGGTTCTCTGTATTTTTGGTGTAAAGTTTTTTAAGTTCTTTATAAATTTTGGAGATCAGTGCTCTGTATGAAGTGTGGGTGGAAAAGATTTTTTCCCACTCTGTAGGCTCTCTTTTCACATTATTGTTTCCTTTGCTGAGAAAAAGCTTTTTAGCTTGAATCCATCCAATTTATTAATTCTTGCTTTTATTTCTTGAACTCTGGGGATCATGTTAAGGAAGTCTGGTCCTAAGCCAACATGATGAAGATTTGAGCCTACTTTTTCTTCTATTTGGTGAAGGGTCTCAGCCTGATTCCTAGATCCTTGATCCATTTTGAGTTGAGTTTTGTACAGGATGAGAGATAGGGGTTTAATTTTATTTTACTGCATATGGATTTCCAGTTTTGCCAGCACCATTTGCCGAAGAAGCTATCTTTTCTCCATTGCATGTTTTTGGCACCTTTGTCAAATATGAGATAACTGTACTTATATGGGTTGTGTCTGTGTCTTCTATTCTATGCCATTGGTCCACCTGTCTATTTTGGTGCCAATACCATGCCGTTTTTGTTAGTATTGCTCTATAGTACAGTTCTTTCCATCTTCTAAGATCTTCCTCAATTTCTTTCATTAATGTTCTGTAGTTTTCATTGTAGAGGACTTTCACCTCTTTTGTTGGATTGATTCCCAAGTTTTTTTTTTGAGGCTATTGTTAACGGAGTTATTTTCCCCATTTCTCTTTCAGATGATTCATCACTTACGTATATAAATGCATTAGATTTATGAGTGTTTATTTTATATCCTGCTATTTTGCTGAATTCATTAATTAGGTCTAGAAGTTTCTTGGTGGAGTTTTTGGGTTCCTCTAAATATAAAATCATGTCATCAGCAAATACTGACAGCTTGAGTTCTTCTTTTCCTATTCGTATTCCCTTTTTAGAAAAAATTTTAGTTCATTGTACACAAATGGAGTACAACTATCATTTTTCTGGTGGTACACAAAGTAGAATCACGCAATTTGCATATTCCTACATATACGTAGGGTAAGGATGTTTGTCTCATTCTATTATCTTTCCTTCCCTGCCCCCTACCCGCCCCTCATATTCTTCTATACAATCCATCCTTTCTCCATTCTTCCCTTACCTTCCCCCTACCCTGGCTATGTGTCATCAACCACTTATAAGAGAAATCTTTGGCCTTTGGTTTTTTGGGATTGGCTTATCACTTAACATGATATTCTCCAGTTCCACCCATTTACCTGCAAATGTCATAATTTTATTATTCTTTATGGCTGAATAATATTCCATTCTGTGTCTATAGCACAGTTTCTTTATCCATACATCTACTGAAGGGCATCTAGTTTGGTTCCACAATCTAGCTATTGTGAATTGAGTTGTTGTAAACATTGATGTGGTTGCATCAGTGCAGTAATCTGATTTTAAGTCCTTTGGGTATAGACCAAGGAGTGGAATAGATGGGTCAAATGGTGGTTCCATTCCAGGTTTTCTAAGGAATCTCCATACTGCTTTCCAGAGTGGCTGCACCAATTTGCAACCCCACCAGCAATTAGGAGTGTACCTTTTTCCCCACATCCTCGCAACACCTATTGTTGCTTGTATTCTTGATAATAGACATTCTAATTGGGGTAAGATAGTATCTTAGGATAGTTTTGATTTGCATTTCTTTATTACTAGAGATGTTGAACATTTTTTCATGTATTTGTTGGTTGTTTGTAGATCCTTTTCTGTGAAGTGTCTGCTCATTTCCTTAGCCTATTTTTTGATCAGGTTATTTGTATTCTTGGTGTAAAGTTTTTTGAGTTCTTTTTTTTTATTTACTTATTGATTCATTGAACACAAATGGAGTACAGCTATTGTTTCACTGGTTGTACACAAAGTAGAGTCACACTATCTGTGCGTTCATACATGTACACAGGGCAATGGTATCTGTCACACATTCTGTTATTATTTTTACCCCCCCACTCCGCCCCCACCCCTCCCTTCCCTCTATGCTATCTATCCTTCCTCCATTCTTGCCACCCTTCCCCCCCACATTATGCATCATCATTCATTTATCAGAGAGACCATTCGGTGAGTTCTTTTTAAATTCTGGAGATTAGTGCTCTATCTGAAGTGTGTGTGGCAAAGATTTTCTCCCACTCTGTAAGCTCTCCCTTCACATTGTTGATTATTTCTTTTGCTAAGAAAAACTTTTTAGTTTGAATCTATCCCAATTATTGATTTCTGCTTTTATTTCTTGTGCTTTGGGAGTCGTGTTAAGAAAGTCTGGTCCTAGGCCAATATGATGAAGATTTGGACCCACTTTTTCTTCTACTAGGTGCAGGGTCTCTGATCTAATTCCTAAGTCCTTGATCCATTTTGAGTTGAGTTTTGTGCAGGGTGAGAGATAGGGGTTTAGTTTCAATTTGTTGCATATGGATTTCCAGTTATCCCAGCACCATTTGTTGAAGAGGCTATCTTTTCTCCATTGTATGTTTTTGTCTCCTTTGTCAAGTATGAGATACCTGTATTTATGTGGGTTTGTCTCTGTGTCCTCTATTCTGTACCATTGGTCTACCCCAGGGATACAAGTTTGGTTCAACATCCGGAAATCTATAAATGTAACTTACCACATCAATAGGCTTAAAGTTAGGAACCACATGATTATTTCAATAGATGCAGAGAAAGCATTTGATAAAATATAGCACCGCTTCATGCTCAAAACACTAGAAAAAATATGGATAGTTGAGGGATAGCCTCAACATTGTAAAGGCTATCTATGCTAAGCCCATGGCCAACATCATTCTAAATAGAGAAAAACTGAAAACATTCCTCCTAAAAACTGGAACAAGGCAGGGATGCCCTCTTTCACAGCTTCTATTCAACATCATCCTTGAAATTCTAGCCAGAGCAATTAGACAGACTAAGGAAATAAAAGGGATACAAATAGGAAAAGAAGAACTTAAACTATCATTATTTGCAGATGTTATGATTCTATATTTAGAGGAGCCAAAAAATTCCACCAGAAAACTTTTAGAGCTCATAAATGAATTCAGTAAAGTAGCAGGATATAAATCAACACTCATAAATCTAAGGCATTCTTATTCATAAGTGATGAATCCTCTGAAAGTGAAATTAGGAAAACTACCCCATTCACAATAGCCTCAAAAAAATAAATTCCTGGGAGTCAATTTAACAAAAAAGGTGAAAGACCTCTACAATGAGAACTACAGAATGCTAAAGAGAGAAATTAAAGAAAACCTTAGAAAATGGAAAGATCTCCCATGCTCTCGGATAGGCAGAATTAATATTGTCAAAATGGCCATACTACCAAAAGCAGTATACAAATTCAATGCAATTCCAATTAAAATCCCAAAGATGGACCTCATAGAAATAGAGCAAGCAATCATGAAATTCATCTGAGGAATAAGAGACCCAGAATACCTAAAGCAATCCTTAGCAGGAAGAGTGAAGTAGGAGGTATCACAATACCAGACCTTCAACTATACTACAGAGCAATAGTAACAAAAACTGCAAGGTATTGGCACCAAAATAGGCAGGTAGACCAATGGTACAGAATAGAGGACAAATTCCTTTAATTTCTTTTTTTATTTATTTTGATTAATTGTACATAAATGGAGTACAGCTGTTCTTTCTCTGGTTGTACATGAAGTAGAGACACACCTGTGGTCAGCCTAATTGCTCTGGCTAGTATTTCAAGCACAATTTTGACAAGAAGTAGTGATAGTGGGCATCCCTGTCTTGTTTCAGTTTTTAAAGGGAATCCTTTCAGTTTTTCTCCATTAAGAATGATGTTGGCTGTAGGCTTAGCATAAATAGTGTTTACAATGTTGAGGTATGTTCCTACCATCCCTATTTTTTTCTAGTGTTTTAAGCATGAAGGGGTGTTGTATTTTGTCAAATGCTTTCTCTGCATCTATTGAAATAATCATATTGTTCTTATCCTTAAGTCTATTGATGTGATGAATTACATTTATTGATTTCCAAATGTTGAGCCAACCTTGCATCCCTGGGATAAACCCCACTTGATCATGGTGCATTATCTTCTTAATATGTTTTTGTATGCAATTTGCCAGAATTTTATTAAGGTTTTTGCATCTATATTCATTAGAGATATTGGTCTAAAGTTTTCTTTCCTAGATGAGTCTTTGTCTGGTTTTGGTATCAGAGTGATACTAGCTTCATAGAATGAATTTGGATTTTTTATATTGAATTGCTATCAATATTTATCAAGGTTTTATCTGATAAACTATCATATAGTTTTTCTTCTTTAAACTGATAATATGAAAAATTATACAGATTATTTTCTCATACTAAATTAACCTTTTATACAAGAATAAGCCCAAATTGGTAATGTTATATTAGTATTTTTACACACAGATTTTGATAGCTAATATTTTGTTAAGGATATTTGTGTATATGTTAATGAGTGAAAGTGACCTATAATTTTCTTTCCTGTACTATCCTTGTCAAAATTATCCTTGTCCAATTATATTGGAACAGTTTGTGTAAGGTTAGAATTATTTTTTGCATCACTGTGTGTTAAAACTTGCCTTTAAAGCCATCTGGGGGTTTGTGTATTTTCTTTGTGAAAATAATTTTGTCTTAATTTCTTAAAATAGATTTTTCTAAGAATTTGTCCATGTCATCTAATTTTGGACTGTATTGGCATTTTTTTTTCATAATGTACTTTTACTGTCTTTATATCTAACATTTGCAAAAATGGTCTCCTTTTTCAGTCAAAGTGCTTCCTATATGCCTTCTCAAGTTTACCAGGTTTGCCAAATACATCAGTTTCCAAAAACCAACTTTGGGTCTTACTGACCCTTTCTATTGTCAGTTTATTTACCATTTCACTTACTACTATTCTTATATTTATTATTTTATTCCTAGTATTTTGAGTTTTTTTTTTCCTCTGCTATTATTACTTCAACGTCTTGAGGTGGAAACTTAGGTCATTAATTTAGCCCTTCTGTTCTTATATAAACACAGCTTTAAATGATCCTCTAATTACTACTTGAGATGGATCAGATAAGTTTTGATATATAGTATTTTCATATCACTTAATATAAATATCTTAAAATTTCCATAAGTTATTTAACACTTTGTTTTTTTTTAATTTCCAAACATAAGGTATTTTCTAATTATCTATTGATTGCAATTTTGGTCTTGTAATCAAGAAATGAAACTTGTACTTTTCTAGACTTTTGAAAATTGTTGAGGAGGCTTCTGATCCGTAGTCAGACACGTTATCCAGGGAAACAATCAGCAATGCGAAGAGAAAGCCTTCAGAGTGGGAGAAAATCTTTGCCACACACACTTCAGATAGAGCACTAATCTCCAGAATCCACAAAGTACTCAACAATCTTTACACCAAGAACACTAATAACCCAATCAATAAGTGGGCCCAGGAAATGAACAGACACTTTACAGAAGAAGATCTACAAGCAATTAACAGATTTATGAAAAAATGTTCAACATCCCTAGTTATAAGAGAAATGCAAATCAAAACCACTTTAAGATTTCATCTCACTCCAATAGAATGTCTTTTATTAAGAATACAGGCAACAACAGGTGTTGGCGAGGATGTGGGGGAAAAGGGTACACTCATACATTGCTGGTGGGATTGCAAGTTGGTGCAGCCATTCTGAAAAGCAGTGTGGAGATTCCTTAGAAAACTTGGAATGGATCCACCATTTGACCCTGCTATCCCACTCCTTAGCCTATACCCAAAGGACTTAAAATCAGATTACTACAGTGATACAGCAACATCAATGTTCATAGCTGCTCAATTCACAATAGCTAGATTATGGAACCAACCTAGATGCCCTTCAATAGATGAATGGATAAAGAAACTGTGGTATATATACACAATGGAATATTATTCAGCCATAAAGAAGAATAAAATTATGGCATTTGTAGGTGAATGGATGTAGTTGGAGACTGTCAAGCTGAGTGAGATTAGCCAGTCCCAATAATCCAAAAGCCAAATGGTCTCTCTGATAAGTGAATGATGATGCATAATGCAGGGGGGGGAGGGTGGCAAGAATGGAGGAAGGATAGATAGCACAGAGGGAAGGGAGGGGTGGGGTCAGGGTGAGGGGGTAAGAATAATAACAGAATGTGTGACAGACATCATTGCCCTGTGTACATGTATGAATGCACAGATGGTGTGTCTCTACTTTGTGTAGAGAGAAACAACAGCTGTACTCCATTTGTGTACAATGAATCAAAATAAATCATTTTTTTAAAAAAATGATTAAGAAAAAAAAAAAGAAAATTATTGAGAATTACTTTATGGCCAGGAATTGGGCTAATTGTCCTAAACATATACTTATAAAACCTGGGCATATGTCAGTTTATTGTCCTTTCAGATTTTCATTGTAGTTAATTTTTAACAATTTTATTTATAACTATTGAAAATGTATGGTAACACCTTGTATTATAATTGTGGATTTCTTTATTTCTCCTGTTAATTAAGTCAGTTTTTGCTTCCCTGTATTTTGAGATTATGTTATTAGCATCCTATCCAATAGGAAAATCAAATTTTTGCCACCTTGGAGTGACTCTCATTATCTTATAATAACGCCTTTTATTTAAAGTCCGATATGAATGTATCTATGCATGCAATGTATTTTCTTATCTTTAACTTCCAACCTGTCTTTATATTTAGTTGTCTTATAAATAGAAATTTAAATTGTTTTTAAGCATTGATTCCCAGGTAGTTAAACACATTGTACAGAAAGGGACTGTGTACCTTCCTCCAGTTCCCCCCAAAAGTTACATCTTATGTAACTATCGTACAATATCAAAACCAGAAAACTGATATTGATACAATGTGTTTGTAAGGTCCTTGTCCTGTGATCACGTATGTAGTTTATCCTTCTCCTGTGATCACATATGTAGTACTGAACTAAGATCTAAACAGCCAAATGAACAAAATGACTCAGTCAACCAATATCACCAGCCTTTCTCAGTGCTCCTCCCCTCTCCTAAACCCTAAAAGCGGCTCGCTGGCCATGCTCACAGATGTGTGTTAGGACTAAATTTCGTAATGTCTGCTTCTAGGATCTAAAGGATGTTATTGAGTTCCTGTTTCTTTCCCTTGGCTTTGTTTTTTAAGCAGACTTTCTTTGTATTGTGGAAAAGAGACTGCTGGAAGCTTTTTCCTCCCATCATCTGCATAGCCAGTGATTCCAGACAGAAGAGTTAGGCCCTCTTTACCTTGGTCTACATGTTAACTAGTAAAGGACACTCAGTTATGTCCTTACCTTTGGAGCAGTCCCCATATCTAAGGGATATGATTGTCCTAAGTTGCAGGCCTTCCTTTATGGCGTGGGAAGTAGGACACCATAATTGTAGGCCCTCTGGCCAAAATCATATGGAAAGGAAGAGAGCCAGCTCTTAAAATGAAAGGAGGTGTTCTGTTACCACAACAGGGAAGGCAAGCAAAGCAACAGCTGCCCACGGCACCAGAGGCAATAACATATAGCCGGGTTTGACAGTCACTATTCTACACAGTCTCCTGAAGAAGCTTATATTAAGTTAAGCGCTTAAACTTTCACTTTTACCAGAAGAATCCTCGGACATACATTTCAAGCTCTCTTTACTGAACTTCAGATGTGGTAAAAAAAATTATCTCAGGGATCATTTCCCTAAAAAGTCTCATCATCACCTCAACTGAACACATCTACATCCAGCTAATATTGGATTTTGATACTTCAGGAGAAATTCAGCCTCATAAATGTGAAACTCTGAAGACATGCCTATTCCCCATCACTCATAGTCTTACCGAGTCTTCCTTTGTAATGTCTTTCTCAATCCCCCCCTTTTTTCCCCACCACTTTTTAATTCCAGGTTACCTTATTTTTTGGTAAAATCTTTCTCTCCCTGATCTCCAACTGTTCTATGCATTGATATTTCTCAAAATATTGCTAGACTTTCTCTTCCAATATAATAAAAAAAAATCAATTTCTCTTTTGTTCATAGGATGAAATCCAAAACAGCCTGATATTTTAAGATCTATTATAATCTGGCTCCAAACCATTTTCCAATCTTCTTGATTATTATTTACTTATATAAACCCTCTGATCCAGCCAAAAAGAAGATATACTTATCTTTCTCCATAAATAGTATGTGCATTTGAACCCTCCTCTTGTGCTTTTTTGTTCATACCAATCTCCCCCCTTAACTGATTTCCCCACTCTTTTTCCTTATGTAAGTCCCATCTCTTTTCATCAAGACTCACTTCAAATTTTATCTCCCCCAAAACCTTTTCTTTTTTTTGTAAGAACCTCAGCAATGTGCTGACTCCCTCCTCTAATCTTTCAAACTCTGATCCACTACTCATTTAGTAACCAAGTGTAAGCTCTTCATTCTCCAACCACAATCAACTAAGTCACTGCATGTCAGGAATCAACTCAGTATACTCTTCTCTGAGGCAGGTAGTACACAAGAATACTCTAGATTTAAAACCAATCTTGTTGGAGCTAGAGCTGTAGCTTAGTGGTAGAGCACCTGCCTGGCATGTGGAAGGCCCTGGGTTTGATACTCAGCACCACATATAAATAAATAAAATAAAAGATCCATTGACAACTAAAAACTTTTTAAAAATAAATAATAAAACCAGTTTTGTTGCCAAAAGTTAGGAGCCCGGCGTGGATAAGTTTGTGTATCAATGAGGTCATTGAATTGCAACCTTTTTTCTGTTCCCAAGAGTGTTGGCATGATCCATATCACTGAACTTCCTCTTTGCATTCTACCTTAGCTGTCATCAAATCCCAGCCTGCTTCTCTGTGACCTAAGAACCGTGCTGAGCTCTTGTTAGCCTACTGCCCTGCTCCCCTGTCTGCTGGGAGACTCACTGCCAACAGACTCCTCTCACAGATGATTCTGTCACCCTACATATGTTTCTTGCCATTTCTATTTCTGTTACTGTAAGTTCCTCATAGGTAGGGATCTTTCTTATTTCTCTTTGCATTCCCAGAAATTAATATGAAGTAGGTATATGTTTTCTTAAATACACTTTTTATTGTGGAATGATTTTAGACTTATGGAAAACCTACAAAAATAGCACAGAAAGTTCATGCAAACCCTTTTCCCAACTTCCCCCAATGTTAGCCTCTTACATAACCATTGTACAGTTAAAAAATGAAGAAATTAACTTTGGTATGCTACCATTAACTGAAGTACAGATTCCAAAGTTCACAAATTATTCAAAAATGACCTTTATTTGATCTTGGATTCAATCAAGGATACCACATTGGATTTGGTCATGATGTCTCTTGAGTCTCCTCCAGTCTTTTCTCAGTTTCTCAGTCTTTCCTTGTTGTCCATGATCATGACTCTTTTGAAAAACATTAGTCAGATTTTTGTGGAACATTCCTCAATTTTAATTTTTCTAATTTTTTCTTTCCCCTAATTTATTTATTTTTCTTAATTGACAAGTAAAAATTGCATGTTTATCAAGTATAACATGATGTTTCAAAATGTATGTACATTGTGGAATAGTTAAATCAAACTAATTAGCATCAGTGTCACACATACTTACATCATTTTTGCATGAGAATACTTAAAATCTAATCCCTTAGCTATTTTTGAGAATACATTATTAACTTCAGTCACTATGTCTCAAGGGGATCTCTTGAACTTATTCCTCTTAACTAAAATGTTGTATCTTTTGACCAACATCTTCCCAACATGCAGCCTATGACAACATGAGTCATTTTTTTTGAACAACAAAAAAGTCTCCAATAAGATTACACCTCCCTGGATATTCAAGTTGATAAGAATCATGGCAATTTTGTCCTGTCTCTCTGGACAAAGCATAATAGACAGTTAGTTCCCCAACAAGGGTTAATACTCCTTACCCTGGTCCTACCTGGACTCCTTTCTTCACCTGGATTATAAGGTCTAATAGGCAGGCGTGAATTATGACATTTAATATTTTTATCTTAGACATTTGTTTGTATGGCTCTAAAAGTGGGAAATGTGTCATCTGATTTGTTGGATTCCCTATTATACAACCTATTGTCCTGAAGACACTGGACATTCAATCAAGCTTTGTTAATGATGATCTGACTTTATTGTAAAAACACTTAAATAACTTCTAGCATTATAATGAATTCATTGTAATGAATTCTCTTTTAGCGTTATAAAGAAGAATTATCTATCAATCATTCAATATATTCCTGGACTGTGCCAAATTCACATAATACCCCCCAGATGTCTAGTACTTCTCAGTCTACGTATCTAAGAACTTTTTCATAATTGTTATTGCAATTATAACTATGGAGTAACAAGAAAGATTAGATTTATAAAGAGAAGGACTTATTAGCTCCTTTAAATGCACACAAAACATAATCAAGTAATAACAAAGGTCTTTCCTTTCGAAATTTCTGTACTAATCGATAGGTATTTCTGTTTTATTTATTTCATATATCTTTTTAGACCAGGTCTAAATGTATATTATTACATCTTTTCTTTTACCACTGTTGTCATATAAAACAAGAATATTTTATATCTGTCTCTCAGATCAGAAGGTCAACACAAATTATCAGAATAGTCATTCAATTTTAAAAGTAGTAACTAGAGCCTCAAGGTATTAATTAGATATAATATGAAGGTACAAAAATTACTTTTACTTCAATCACAGTATTATTAGAGACTTTCTCAAGGATAGAGGTTAGTTTCAAGTATTTGGAAATAACGAAAATGATTGTGCACATTTCCAAGGAAGGGGAAAGGAACTAAATTACTTTTGCCTGGAAGGAAAAAACCTGAAAAGTGACATCATATGACATCATATGATGTCACTTTTAAGATGTCACTTTAAGATGCAAGTGTTACTATCAAGAGGATAGTGGCCTCATTTTACCTGTGGTCATGTAACAAACCAGTAGAGCTGGTAGACTCCGTACTGGCAGTTTTGAAGAAGCCAGAAATACTGTGGCTGCATCTGCTGCCAAATTGGAAGTCAAACACACTCCACTTCTGCCAGACTACCAGAACAGAAACATCAGATAAGTCCTTCCAATTTCCAGAAATGGAGAGAGGACAGAATGAGTCAAATAGAAGGGGCTGGAATCAATCCTAACCTGATGCTGAACCCTCCATCTCTCAGTCCCCAAGAAGGTCCCTTTTATTCCCAGTTCCCTCAGGGAGGAGAGACCCTAGTTCTCAATGCCTTGGAGATAAAAGACACTCTTTCCAACCTAGTTTTCATCCCATTTCTGCCAGAGTTTAAAAGACTTAGTCATACACTTAATTCATAATAGCTAAGGTAGGGAGCAAACCTAGATACCCTTCAACAGATGAATGGATAAAGAAAATGTGTTGTACACACACACACACACACACACACACACACACACAATGGAATATTACCCAGCCCTAAAGATGAATAAAATTATGGCTGCTGTCAGTAAATGGATAGAACTGAAGACTATCATGCTAAGTGAAATAAACCAATTCCAAAAAACCAAAATGTGAATGTTCTCTCTGATATGAAGATGCTAACACACAATAGGGAGGGGAGGAGAACAGAAGTTCATTGGATTAGACAGAGGGAATGAAGGGAAGGGAGGAGGAATGGGAATAGAAAAGATAGTAGAATGAATTGAAAATAACTTTCATATATGCCTGCATAACATGTGTAATTCCACATCACATACAACCACAAGAATGGGAATTTATACTCCATGTATGTGTAATATGTCAAAATACACTCTACCGTCATGTATATCTAAAAAGAACAAACAAAAAATGAAAAAAAGACTTAGCTATAGCATCATTTTGAAAACAGTCTGTCAAGCCCAACTCCTCATTTCTTATATTAACTAAGGAAATTCTCCAAGGAGAAATTTAAAATATACATGAAGAAGAATATCTTTATGGCAAGGTTTATTAGATGCTAGAACAGGTGGTTGAAAGAAGTTTTAGAAATCAGCTTAAGAGAAAAGATGCAAGCCAGGTTCTGAGTTGGCTCCTTAGAAGACTCTGAATCTCCCTTATCACCCTCCCTCTAATGCACCAGAATTTCAGTAACTGGATTGAAAATACAAGAGTTCTAATGCTTCTTGAAGATGCACTCTATGTTTGTATAAATATGTCAAAATATACTCTACTGTTGTATACAACTAAAAAGAACAAATTTTAAAAAAAGAAAATTCAAGAATTCTAATGCCTCAATACCCAGCTGCTGGTGTTATTTATGTATTTCATTATCAGTATTAAACTGAGATCAGTCCTTTATATATTTTATTACCAGTATTAAACTGAGATCAATAACACTGAATTCCTATTAAGGACTCAGAAATATTGCCCAAGACTCTTCTTATTTCAAAAAATAAAAAATAGTAGATTTCCATGCATTTGTACCTTGGACCACATTCTTTCTTCTCTTCTGACACCTTTTCCCCCTATGATCATGACTTGTTATTAAAGCAATGTTATCTGGACTTATCCACCAGATCTTCCCTTCTTTTGCAAACACATCCTTTTAAAAAAGCACACACACTGGTCAGAACTTCCATTCCGTGCCTTTTGCCTGTGTCCTTGCCCTCATCCTATGGACCTTGCCTGGTTCTTCCACTTCCTTAACTTCATGGTTCACTTAAAATTTGGGTTTTGCTCCTTCTATTCAACTGTAAATACCCAATTTTTCCTAAAGACTTCCTCTTATATCCAGATGTATTTTTCTAAGACCTTTACTCCTTGAAACCTCTAGGGCACCATACAGCTCACTCCTTGAAAATGACTCCATCCTTAGCTTCTGGGACACTGTATTCAGTGACTTTTCCTGAAGAATCCTGACAGTCACTTCATTTCTCTGCTGACTTGGCCTCTGCCCTTTTTCTTCCCTACACTTGCTCCTTTGTGTAAACATATCCATTCTTCTACTTCTTTGACCACACTTTATTTCTGACTTCTAACTCTGTATCCCGAGCTCAAATCTATAACCTTGTCTAATATTTTCAATTGTCCAATGCTATCAGGGAAAATTCCATTTTCATAATTTCTCAGATTAGTAAATTTGAATTCTTCTTTTAATTTTTTTCTCTCATCCCTGCCCTGCCTATATTCCCTAAAAGTAAACAATTTGAAAGTCTCATCTTTCCAGGATAGACTATACCAACTCATGGCTATTCATGTGAGCATGAGTCTCAGGGCCATGGTAGATGAGAGGGTTGCTGCAGGGGGCGGGGGGTACGGGCAGGCAGGACACTACCAATGAGTTACTAAATCAGCAGAAACCTGCAAAGAGAAACTGGAAAGCTGAGAGAAAGAATACAGCATCAAAATAGGAAAGTCAAGTTGGAACACATTTAAAAGTATAATGATATCAAACTGGCCAGTATGTGAGGAAAAAAGAACTGTCATAAATAACCAACATGCATGTAATTTGATACAACCACTTTGGAAAGAAATTTCGAGTATCTCATTAAAATGTAAATGCTCATAGTCTATGACCCAGCAATTTGACTTTTTCACATATACTTGTGAAGTACACACCCTTACATGAAGAAGAAGGTGGTCTTAAGAATTTCACTGCAGCCTTATCAATAATATTAAAACATTGGAAATAATCTAAATGTGCCAACTGGGGAAATGATTTAGTAAACTATAATACATCTATTATTCTAGAACATCGTACAGAAGTCCAAAATTGAGGTAGATGTGCACCAATACAGAAGCCTCTCCAAAGACATAGTGATGAGAAGAAAAAGAAAGAAAAGGTATATTGCAGAATGATATAGAATATATCATTTCTATAAAAATGAACATACATAAACAACACCAAAATACTCTACAGTTTTACCTGAAAGATATAAGTATACACTTACCTAATAGAAGATATAGAAGATTTACATAGTAACATAAGAATTACATCTGAGGAAGCAGGGTAAGATGAGACTGGGATGATGGTCAAAAAGGACTTTCTCCGTTTCTGCAATGTAATTTTTTAAAGTAAGGAAAATATATGGATGCATTGTACAAACCATGAAAGAGAAAAGAAGTAAAGATGGGCAGAGAATGAAGCAAAGGTAGGAAATAAAATGGCCAAAATGAGCCAGGACATAGACGGGTCAAAGAGCAGTTAAGGAGCTAGTTCTACAGACACAATCTGTCCCCTGCAGTGTTCCTCCAACGTGTGCTTCAGCACACTTGGCAGGTCCACAAGTGTCCTTGAAGGAACCAGATTTTGCTGGAAGAGTGACCACTGCAGACAGGATTGGTAAGGCAAGAAGAAGGAAATAGGTTCAGCAAAGCAGTGAATGATGTGTCTGGGATTGTGTGGTATGGCTTAGGTTTAGGTCAGAGCTGTAGTTGGAGAAAGAGAGCTAGTCAAATGGCAGGAGGTTTCAGTAAAATTCACAGATAAGGCAGACTTGCAGGTGAACTAATGGATACTTGTCCTGGATACACATCAGGCAGAAAAGCCTCTATTGAGCCAGGACGAGATGCAAATTTCAGGGATAATTATCGATGAGTTTTGTTATTTCCATAGGAGATTGAAATGTGTTTTGCTGTTTTTGTTTTGTCTTTTTGTTTTGTTTTACCTTGAATGGTTCAGATATTTTCCAGTTAGTCCTGTTGTGGGTTAATTGCTTGACCTTAGTTAGCCCTCTTAAGTATCTCCCTGGTTTTTACCAGCACAGTAGGTGCTCCACTTGGTTTATTATAATAGCTTAATAAATGGCTTTACTCTTTATTCCAATCCATGTTACATATCACTGCCAAATTAATTTTCTTAAAACATTGCTTGCCTCTTGTTAATTCACTTAATCAAGAAATGGCAATTGTCTTGTTTTTTCCCATGATTTCTCCCAATCCAGCATCAGGACCAAACTGTTTTGTTCTAAAAACTCTAAGTAATGTGAACCATGCCATTCTTAGCTGCTATTAACTCCCATCTGCCCATAAGTTGTATCATTGATTCCCGAGAACACTGGAATTCAGACTCAAGGTCCACTTCTGCAAAACTGTAGGAAGACCATGGTAGACATCAGATTAGTGCTTGAGCATGTTTTCCAATGTGGAGTCAATTCATACACAGTTTGGTCATCCAAAGACAATTGTTAGGTTTTTTCTGTTGCTCAGGTTAGTCTTCCTTCATTTCCTAAACCAAAGGAACCAGATAATTTATCCTACTTGCTTGACCTCACCCAAAACATGTTCACATGAGCCCCTCTTCCTGATCTTTAGTTCAGGTCAGACTCCTCATGCCCTCCACTCTTGTGCCTTCACTCCTGCTATTAGCCAAGCTTTGAAAAGCTCCCACATAAATCTGTCCAGACCCTACCTATACTCCAATACCTATCTCCAGATTTTATAGTTTAAAAATGGTTGAATAATAACAGTGTCCTATGTGTTTACCTAATAGCTCAGGAAAAAGTCTCAAGTCTCTTCACTGGTCCACTTTAGATTTCATATCCATTATTAAACCAATCACTGTGGCTATTGGGATGCAGTGCTCTTATTGGCTCCTCACAGAGCACATGCCCATTCACAGAGCCATGTGGATAAAAAAACTGAGAAAAGACTAAATTCTCAAAGAAAATGTAATGTGTTATCATCAGAAAAAGGGGAAAAACTGAACAAGGTGTGCACATGTCAAATACCAAAGGTGGAAATTTACTTGAAGGAAATGAAGCCTAAGCTCCAGGGATGCTCACTTGCACAGGCTTCTTCTACGACTGTGTATATAGTTTGGTATGTAAATTGTTGAAATCTTTGCTTAAAGAAAGGCCCACAAATTATAAAACTTCCAGGACCAATAAAACCTGGATATGCCCCTACTAAAAAATACTCACAAATAGTTGTGAAATTAATAAATAAATGTTCCCAACATATTGGACTCCTTATTTTTAGTAGAAATGAATCATTTAGTAGACAATTTATGCACTAAATTCTTCACAATAACTTAATATCTTACATTTTGACATTAACAGAAAAGAACTTGATCATTCACTTCAGATGTCCCTAGCTTCTGGAACTCAGCATCTTCATGTATTTTTCTCTGCCTGTGTCACAGGCCCACTCAGATAAGGCCCTTTTTCATTGTTTTTCACCCCCTTGAACTGTACTTCTAAATGAAATCTGTTTCCCAGTATCTCCTTTCACGAGAGGCCTGACTGGTATGAGTTGTTCATTCATTGATCCCAACATGGTTCCTCACAGCACCAAGGTGAAGAAATGTGCCAGTGGTTCATGTTCACTCTAAACTGATTTTCTCTCATAGTATTCTTTTAAAAATTCCGAATTAAAATGAATTCTCTTAGACTTCCATGGAGAGAACATGGAATGTAAGGTGTATCTTATATTGGGGTGAATCTAGGATGTGACCCTTGTCAAAGTCATAAGCCTGTAGGGGACCTATTGTCAGAGATATGCCAAAATTGGATCAGGGTAACCAGAAAGTGTGCCCTTGTATTTGAGAGTTCCAACTGCACTTTAACCTTCTTCTTGGCAGTCAAAGCCAAGGGGCACCTGAAATGACAATTTCCACTTAATACCTTAGGAGGTGTCCAGGTCCATAGTCCTTTAGATGTGGCATTGCATTTGTCCCATTTATTCCTTAGTTTTCTTCCCTCTTCCACCTCCTACAAGAAATATGGCATGGGAACAGGGCAGTGCAATTTTGTTGCCTTTTTTTTTTCCCCTTTTAATTTGTTGAAATTATCTCTAGGCAGAAGAAGGGGATGAGGGCAGGAACCAGATGGTTGTAGCTAGAGTAGAAATCTACTATTGCAGAGCTTTGAGATTCTCAGATCTGGTGCAAGTCACAATTTTCTTGCAGTGAAAAGGGATGAAATAACAGAATAGTGACAAAAGTCTTCCAGCAGATTGAGCTCCAATGCCCCATTCTCTATCCTATCTACAACACATGTAAAAAGCAGTGTCTTTTCCTTTCATTCTCCAAAGCCCCATCAACCAAGGACTAGAGGAGATTCTCTTAAAGGGTCGGGAGAGGAGGAGGGAAGCAATTTAATGATAATGAAAGGAATTTATATCACAGGAATTAAAGAATTTACAAATGGGTATCATCAATTTCTCTTTAAAGTCCTTTGACCCCTCCATCACCTTCTTCCTAATCACTCACCAAATCCCAGGCACCTGGTGTAACTATCCCTTAGCCCCTTCTCCCTACACACATGTAGTAGAGAACAAATTGAGAACTAAGGAAAGAGAAACGGTCAGGCTAAGGGTTAACCTCTTTTACCTTCTTATATTTGAGGAGATTCAGCCAATAGAAGATCCCTTTCATACTGCTCTATGGGCCATCTAAAGTCCTAGAGGGTAACAGCATATAGAGGTCTGAAGAGAACTGACGGCTCTTCAGATAAAGAAAACTGACTCTCAATCTTTTATGAAGTAATATGCAAAAATGCAGTTGAATATCCATTCAAATATCCACCTGTTAGGTTTTGTTTTTCCTCCCCAACAAAACACATGATGTCTCTTCAATACCACCAACTCTTTACACCAAGGTGCCCTACAATTCAATTCATTTTTGTCACTAACTACCTGGAGTTAACATTAGACTCCACAGATTTAAAGGCTCATTCCCACAAAACTGCCCTTACTTCAGAGGCCAGTAAAAAGCGTTAGGCCCCCAGGTTATCTACTCTTCTGTCAAACTTGGGTGACAAACTCAGGGATTACAATCTCCTTTCCTCAACAATTTGCTAGAATGACTCATAGAACTTGGGAAAGCATTTTACTTCCTATTACCAGTTTATTTTAAAGGATACTCAGAAACAGTCAAGTAGAAGAGATTCACAGGGCAAGGAATGGGAGTGGGATGCACAGAGCTTCCATGTCCTTTGTAGGTATGTCACCCTGCCAGCACCTGATGTTTTCTCCAATGTAGAAGCTCCCCAAACTCCATTCCATAGTTGTTTAGAGGTTTTTTAATGGAGGTTTCTTTATACAGACATAATTGATTAGAGTGATTGAGTCCTATTGATGCGGAACTCAATCACTTATCCCCTCTTTCTTCCCCAGAGGTTGGGGAGTGGGGCTGAAATTTCCAAGCTTCTAATTAATGCTACTCTTTCTGGCAACAAAATTCTCCTGTCATTCCTGTCCTTCAGATAATTTCCAACAGTTTTTGGAGTTCTATGCTAGAAACCAGGTACTATCTCTCTTATTTTACCACATCATGTCAGTGTTCAACTGTCCTGTTAAAAAAAATAATAATAATTCTAGAACCACCCCCTGCCTTGGGGTGTTAGCCTTCCTGACTGTTTCTGGCTCTCCCTTTCTATGTATTTTCTGTATCCCCTTAAGGGATTGACCAGGAACCTCTGATATATCCTTGATAGGCTTTTCCCCATGTAACTGGTTCCTCTGTGGCAGACTTCTTTTATCTCTTTCCTCCAAATAAATCATTCATGAGAACAAGCATCCTCAGAGCATTAGAGTTGAATGCCCACACTACTCCCTTTTCTTCCCAGAAAGATCTTAGGACATCAGCAGTTAAGGGTGAACACCTCATCCCAACCCCTTTGCATACAGGCATCTGCTCCTCTTTCCATTGACCTCCAGGTTAATGATGCCCCAAAGAAGAGAAAGGACCATTTTTGAGGGTCTGTGGAAGTCTGTTGGCTCTTACTTCTTCTTGTCCATACTGTAAAACTCAGAGCTCGATCCTGAGACTCCACAAAGCAAAACCAAAAGCGCAAGTTGAAACTGGGATGGGGATGAGGACCAATTTGAGTGAATGCCTCTGTGCATGCCACCTGATTGCCTCCCCACCCCCACAAACAAAAACAACAAAACCAAAACAACTCAGGGAAACAAAGGTTCCCTTTTATGTTATCAAGGGATCTTCATTTGAAGCAAGAACCTCGCTCCCTCCTGTGGCCCCAGACAGTCTCCTCTGAGATGTTGAGGGCTCGAGCCCACGTTGGCTTATTTAAAATCCTGTTTAGGTCCCAGCATGTGGCAATGTGCTCTACTCTGATGACACTTTTCGTTTCTAATAATAGAGCAGATGAAGTAATATTGCAATTGATGTTCCCTGGGATTTGATTGGGTAAGTGCATAAACTGTGGAGGGGGAAGGGGGTTGTATGGACAGATCACATTAGTATTCCTGTCCTATCAATGTGCGGGGCCGCGACCAACGTCAGCCGGACCGATTCCCTGCGTCTGCCAGTCCCGCCACGGATTCATTTGGGATCCTGAAACAGAGGAGCCCGTGGAGACGAGGGATCAAGGCATCCGATTAGAGCCAATTGCCTGCTGCGGGAACGGCCAGCCCTTCCAGGCCTGGCGACCGCAGAGGGAGGGGAAAGAGGAACTGAGCGCCGCTGCGGGAAGACACTGAAGCAAGAGCGACACCCCCTCCCGCCCCCCACCTTGCAGCGCAGGCTTTGAAAGCTGCTCCCCCATCTGAATGGAAACTCGGAACCGTGGGGCAGCGCGTTCCTTCTCGCTCAGCCTTGCAATCCATGCCGAGAGGAAGGCGGTGCGAACCCACGCCAGCGTCCAGCTCCCGGGACAGGGCCGGCAATGCTATTGAGCAGAACTTGATCGCGCCTCTTCATCGCTGCTAGTGGAAGCGATGCTGCACGGCACAGACAGCGCTTCCCCTGCTCTCCTTCAAGCTGAAGGTTACCCACCCGCGCAGCCAGCTCCAACCTTGTGAGCTGCGCGCCTCGGGTCCCGGCTCCTGCTGCTTGGCCGCGTAGTGCAGGGCAACCACCGGGCCGCCCGCGCCGGGGCGCACTGCACCAGCGGCTTCGGCTTAGTGGATGTGTATGCATGAGTTCTGCACCGAATGGGCGCAAAAAGCGCCCCAGCCGGTCCACCCGCTCCTCCATCTTCCAGATCAGCAAGCCCCCGCTGCAGAGCGGAGATTGGGAGCGCAGGGGCAGCGGCTCCGAAAGCGCCCACAAAACCCAGCGAGCCCTGGACGACTGCAAGATGGTGGGTGAAAATTGCGCCTCTTTTTTTTTTTTTTTTTTTAAAGCGGGGGTTGGGGAAGTCATGTATGTTCATCGTTCACTTGAGTGCCAGCCACTCCCCACGCTCAGCTCCTCCATGCCGATCACGTGCCATGTACTATTTTTAAATCTGCAGTCCCCCAGATTTGGGGTGACAGCCGGGTCGTAAAAACCCTACAGAGAGAAGTGCCACCACCCGGGTCCTGGGGGTCAGGGTCTATCGGTTATGCCTCTACCCACTGGAAGAATGGTGGATGTGAAGGACAGGGTGAACTGGCTCGCTCACCAAGAGGGAGGGGTTGGGGAGGTGGGGGGGGTGCTGCTTTGTGGTGAGACAGTAGCAAACAAACCCAAACAGAGCGCACGGGGCGCTGCGGAGGGGATGAAGGTTCCAGCGCAGAAACTGTGGCCAATCTTCCCGTCAGGCTCCAGAGCCAGAGGGGTTCCATGGCCCGGCTGGAGGTGACTTTTTGCCTGTTACACCCTAGTTTTGGTCTTTTTTCTCGTTCCACTTCATATCTATGTCCCAGCAGTAGCAGAGGGGAGCGTCTATGTGAGAGTCCCCAGCATCGTTCTATAGTGACCTGGGAGTGGCATGATAACTCTCCAAATAAGCTCTTGCTCTTCAAAAACTGAGTTTGAATAAGTGGGGACAAGTAGGTGTGCACATAGAGCTTCCGGGGTTAGGCTTGCTTATGGAAAATAAACATTTGCCTTGGACAAAGAGACTTGCTATCTTTGCACCTTAAGCTTTAAACAGTCCCAGACTCCTTGATTGGAGATGTGGGGAGCAGGCTCAGAGGTCAGTGAAATTTCGTTTATGTACACCGAGATAGGAAACTTTCTAATGACAAGTGTTTGGTGAAAGAAACTGGCTTCTTTTCCAGCTTGTCCAAGAGTTCAACACGCAAGTGGCCCTGTACCGAGAGTTGGTCATTTCTATTGGGGACGTCTCAGTCAGTTGCCCCTCACTTCGAGCGGAAATGCACAAGACAAGAACCAAAGGCTGTGAAATGGCCCGTCAGGCACACCAAAAACTGGCTGCCATCTCAGGGTAGGAGTCTCTTGGCATTATTTGATAATTTGTATATATGAGGAATGGATGCTGACAGAATGTTATGGTGGCCAAAGCTCAGAGATGGTCTTTGCAAATTTGGGATTTAAACCAATCACCCTAAAGTGGGACTTCTCTAGAGAGCTATAAAAGAACTATAGGTCAAACCATAATCTGAAGGCTATAGGATTCATGTGTGTGTGTGTGTGTGTGTGTGTGTGTGTGTGTGTTGGGGGGTAGTCATTAAGTGGTTTTTCTTTAAAAAATTAACTTTCAGTATGATGGCTGCATAATGTAATTTGGGACTTAAGATTTGGGGAGTGGGAGCATCAAATTAAAGTTCAATGATCATGCCTCAAGTTTATTTTGTCAAACAAAAGGGCTATGCTGTAGAGAGAAAATTTTTGTTAAATCCCAGATTTACCAAACTATTTATACCATGAGTTAAATTCCTGTGATTCACTTAAAATGAAATCTCCCAAATAAAGTCTTGGAAATAAATTACTCCCTTCACTGCAGTGATATTGAAAGTGAGGGAGTTTTGTTTGGTTGGTTGGTTGTTTTTACATATTGAAGAAATTCACAAATCTAAATAAACCTAGTCCATTTTTGTCTCTCCAAGTTATTCATTTTTATATTTATGGATTCCTAAGTCTATGTAAGGTGATAATAGAGTGAGTGAAAACTTTTCTCCTGGGACCCCATCTACTCCTTCTTGATCTCCATATTGGGAGAAAAGTTAGCCAGGCTTTTGTTAACATTTGCTGTTTTAAAGTACTTACAGCAAGGAAGCATAGAAATTCTTGTCAAATACAGTAATTTAAGTGCTTGGTTCAGTCATGATATAGTCTTTATCTGTGTGTGTATGGCTTTATCATAATAGAAGTTCAAATTAGTCAGACCCACCTGATAATGTTGCAGATTGATCACTTGTAGGAATTATATATAATTTCCTCCTTATCATCGTTAATGCCAATACTATGTATAGTGACTATTACTGGTAGAGAGAGACAGGAAAGTCCTATGTTACTTTTCTTACTACCTTAGAGTTGACCACAGGCATTTTATATCATGAAAAAAGATACATCTTTCTGATTTCCTGGAAGTGAGGGCAACAAAATGTGTACTTAATATGTTCTTAATAGGAAGTGAATCTGGGAAGTGAAGGGGAAGTATTTCAAGAAATGCAGCTATAATAAATCTGAGAGACAAAAACAATGTGAAACATGAAGGGAGAAATGTGAAGTGGAGAAAAAAACAATAAGAAATATGAAGGGGAGAGTAATGGTTTAAAAAGCACAGAGGAACAATGTCTCAGAAGAAAAGCAGGTTAGGGCAGGGAATTTTCTACTCAGGGCTGAGGAGTAACAACTCCATAACCTTTGTGTCCAAGAGTGTAGGTTGGGGTTGTATCCAGGATCCCTCTAAGTTGAAACCCAAAATTCTAAGCAGAGAAGGTGGACTGGATAAAGGAATGTTTATTTTTCCATAATGAAATTCACTTCTTAGTTTTAGGAAAGATGGGATCTAAAACTGATGGCTAAGAGTTGAGTTTTGAGGATTTGAGGTGGATTCTACTAACTTTGTTGCTTATCTGTTAACTGAGGGTCATGTTAATGGTGGAAGTTTTATAAGAATTAGTGAGAAAATAGGGTGTTCTTAGATTCTTGCAAAGGTAAGATTAACTTCAGAAAATGGTCTAGGATAAAATTTGGCACATTTCCCCCCTTGAAAATAATTAAATGCAGTTTAACATTCTTTATAAAAAATGACAGTGACATAATTGAAGGAAATCCCTTTAGTTCTTCACATTCAGGGTTCCACTAATGAAGAATGTGATTCCCTTTTGCGGAATTCTGTTCCTGATATTGCTTGTTTTGTGGGTTTTCATTTCAAGCTTGATGTGAAGACTGGTAGAGAGGCTGTAAGTTTCCCTTCACAGTATGAAACTGGGATGAAGAAAACAAAAGTTCTCAGGAAAGTAGAGAAGAATACTGGGTTTCTTGAATGCCCCCTATCTGCTGCCACAATCCAGCTAATTCATTAAACAGGCATCTGAGGGAGAGATTATTATCCTTCTTTTACCAAGTAGGCTCAGGGAGATTAAGGAACTTGCTCAAAGACCCAGCTAAGGAAGTGTCACATCTTTGACTCAACCCCCCTGTTTCCTTGCTTCTGAAATCCATGCTCTTTTTTCTATTTAATGATACCATTCAAAGAGTTATGTAAAAAGGAATGAAATACTAACAATGCCAAAATATGGATGAATCTTAAAGAGAATAGGCTAATTGAAAAAAGCCAGTCATAAAACACCACACAGTAAATAATTACATTGCCATGAAATGCCCAGAAAAAGCAAAGTCATAGGGACAACAAGTAGATTAGTGATTACCTAGTACTTAGGTGGGAGCAGATAGTGACTCAAGATGGACTCAAGGAATCTTTTTAGGGTGTTGGAAATATTAAATATTGGACAGTGGAAATATTCCAAAATATAACTCTTTTATTTACTAAAAACCATTGAATTGTCCACTAAAAGTGAGTTCATTTTATGGTATATAAAGAATATCTCAATAAATGTTTTTTAAGGCATTATCACCATCACCATGCTTAACACTTGGTCTTTTGTTGGCTTCATTCTTTTTTACAGATATAGCTTGTAATGAAAGGATATAAGTTAGAGGAATGAAAGAAAAATTCAGCTTGGCTCCCCATGCATCCATCAAGATGCCTGTCTCATAGTTAGCCTCGAAGCACTGGTGTTTTTGTAGGAATACAGGTGAGAGAAAGGCAGGAGTTAAAGAAGCTAGTGAATTCACTAACTCCATTTCTTACCAGTACAACGCACCCTTCCATGTCTACCAGCTGAGTTTGGGGCCAGAGGAGGGAGATGGGATTGAAAGTAGTGTAAAAAGATGAGACAAGAGAGGAGGAAAAAAATTATGAGTCAGAATTAAGCCCAAAATGCAACCTCCCTTTCATCCCTGATCAACTGAATCACTCCAGGAATGGTAGTGACCACAAAGGAGAAAACCCAGCCTGAGTTTCTCGTGACCACCCTGGGTAAGAAGAATGTATTTACCAACACAATCAAATACTTTCTCAAATGGTGTTTAGGAAAGTAACTGTTCCAGAAATAGCCTTTGCTTTCAGAGGCAGCAAGTGTCTTAGCACAAACCCAGCCAGGTAAATCAGGAGTCTCCTCTGCCTGGTATGATTTACCAAGGTTACTATACCTTTACAATTCAGATCTTTTCCTAGAAATTAAGGCTGGGAAAGACCTTAAAGATTACTTGCACTGTGGATATATCTCAGTGGTAGAGCTCTTGCCTAGCATATGTGAAGCGCTGGGTTCAATCCCCAGTAACACACACACACACACACACACACACACACACATTACTTGCAAGAGACTTGCAACAAATCTTAAGCAACAAATCTTCCCTTCAATCAAAATGTGGAAAGTCAAATCTAGAAGACAGGTCAAAGTAGCATTGCTATGTACAGTTTGAGGGTATATGTATGTATCTACATGTGTGCCTGCTTGCATATCAGAGGTAGGTAACAGCCCAGATCCTATATCTGTGGTCTTCCTTCCCAAAGTGACTTCTGAGACATCCTAGGGCTCCAGGGCACTTTATATTTGAGAAGTCTGAAATTCAGAAGATTAAAATGATTTTAGAGGCAACTAGGCAGAGTATACAGGAGATTTTGATCAGACAGACCTGGAATAAATACCATCTTTTATGACCTTAATGGCATTAATGTTCTATCAGTTCCTTCATCTGTAAACCAGTTGCTGCATTTGCTCTTGGAGTACTTGAGAGGACTGAGAGAGCTTAGTACGCAGAGCAGGGACCATGCGCCCAGCCTGTCTGATAGCACTCTGCCTATCAGAGAAGGCCTCAGACTGGAATCTGGAGTCTTTTGCTCCCTGGTCTAGTGCCTGTTCTATCAAACACACCACCACCTCCTGAGGATGATGAGAGAAGAGCATAGCACACAGTGAGGGGTGACCCAGAAGGCCCCTGGCCCCCAGTAGCTGATGCTGTGGTGGGCTGGTGGTTAGGATTCCTTTCTTATACTGCTTCTGTGGTGTCTGTGTTAAACTGAGTCTTCCTCATGCCAATACTTTCTGTTAATGGCTGCTGAAGAAAGTGTGGAAGGGCATAAGCCAGATCTTAAAAATAAGATTTAAGTATGTTAATGTGAGAGACAAGATAGTGTAATGGAAAAGAGCATTGACGCTAAATCAGATTAGATCTGAATAAAATTCTGGCTTTACCATTTACTAAGGGTACATGTGCAAGTTGATATGCAAATTGCTTCACAGAGTGGCAAGTAGCCATCTGGTAGAGTGGCTAAGTATATCAACTTGGGGGCCAGACTGGTAGTGCTACCGTAGTTCACAAGGAGTTTAACCTGGGCAAAGGTATAATCTCTCTCTGCCTTAGTTTCCTAATCAGCAAAATGGGGTTAATAAATAATAGAATCAAATCATATGACATGGTGAGGGCAAGTATTTAGGAGGTTGCCTATTATAAAGTAAGTTGCTCTTCCTGTTAAGTATGGGTGGATGTTAGTATAATTGTTAGGATATAAATGTTAAGACAGAAAGTTCAGGTTGTCAAGATGCATTTATATAAAAATGTATATTAATCCATCAAATATTTTTCAAATAAATTTTATGCTGGAATTGTGTTTGTTCCTCACATTATATTTTGAGGAATTTTCTAGGATGAAATTTCCCAGAAGGCCATAAAAAATCCTGTTCTTGAACACCCAACAGACAATATGGAGAGATCATTAGGTTTAGACATTTTCTTTGTTTATGTCAACTTCATAAGTTATATAATACTTATAAAATTTTTTACCTACTTCTGGTTTAGCCTGTGTGACATCGGACAAGTCTGTTAAATTCCCTGTGCACCCAAACGAGTGTGTTGAACTGAATGGCTCTCAGTCTCGTGGCCTTATCATTCATCATTGATTGATGTACAGTCACATAGATTTTGTTTACAGATCTGACCTAGGAAATAAGAAGCACCACACAGGAAGTTTAAGGATTAAATTGCAAAAAATAATTTTCTTTTAAAATCTGAACACATACTAAATTCACAAGAAGAATCTTAATTTCCTGATTTCTTCTTTGAAGCATGTGATGAGTATCCTAAAGATCCATAAATACAGATTTCAGGATTTTCCCTCCAGCAATGATTTCCTGACCATTCAGGACTATGTTTCTCTCCTTTTCTCCTTCTCCCTACCACTTCCCTCCTTGGTCTGTTTCTGTTTGTTTGTTACCTATCCAGTTTTTCTGCTCTATTTTTTCCATTCCCACTTCTAGAGGTTTCTGGGCCATTCCCTTGCTCATTTGTTAGGAAGAGGGAAAACAGAACTGCAGTTTAGTAAAATCCCTTTGACACTATGGCAAGACCACAGCAATGACATGGGGTGTGAAAATGTGGAAGAAGAGCTCAGTGACCATGGAGGCAACTTCTCAGTTTTCTTTGATCTGCATGATGGAGGAGGCCTTAAGTGGGCAGTGACAGCCTCCGCTGTTAGCAAAAGAGCCCTGCAGTTGGCAGGCACGCCAGGCCACCCACTCTGTCCTTTATTTTCCCTTCCTATGACAGGTGTTTTGCTTTAGAAATTTTAATTCTCACTGATCAAATAGTGAAAGGCAAGTTATGTCTACACCAAAAGAATATGCTCTTTTGAGATAATGATGGTAGCACAATTCTGGATTAGTTTGTTAGGGCTATAATTATAAAGTGCACAAACTGGATGGCTTTAAACAACAGAAATGTATTGCCCCACAGTTCTGGAGGCAAGAAGGTTAAGGGGAATGTTTCTGTGGAGTTGGTCCTGGTTCTAAGGACTGTGAGGAAGAATCTACTCCATATGTCTCCCTTTGCTTTGAGTGCCTTGCTGGCCATCAGTGGTGCTCCCTGATTTGTTGAAATATCTGTCTTCAGCTTCACGAGGCATTTGCTTGTGTGCCTATATTCAAATTTCTCCTTTTCACAAGGACACAATCTGGTCAACAAAATTCAACTGACAATACACATGCAGAGTGACCACTTTCTCTGGTATGCAGGCAAGTATTGGCCAGGTGGCAGTCCCTCAGTGGTGCATACACTTTGGTTAAGGACCATAAACATGCTCTGGTGCACATGACCAAGTGCCAGCTCACATCAGATTAAAGAGTGCTCTGATTAGCCACTAAACTCAATTGTGAGAGAGGATCTAGTCAAGTGCTCTTCCATTGTTTGCAATGTTGAGCCTTTTTATGTTTTGAGCAAATGGAAGGATTTTCACCTTGTTAGAGGTTTCTCAGTAGATATTCCAATTAAAGAGAAAGTTGGGTCTAAGATGAACTGTAGGAAAATTCATCAACACTTTATTGTTTATACTAAGAAGTACAGGAGGGCAAGGCTGTGTTTCATCATCTCCACACTCTGAGTGTCATGTTCAGCAAAGATATGTGCCTTGTTTGTTCGTTAAGTTTACTTGATATTTCAACATTTACTCTTAAAAGGAGCTGTGACTTGATATAGACTTTAGCAAGAATTGAGAGATCAGATTAGTTCACATTTTATCACATTTCTATTTTTGCTACTTTTCCTGTTTTATAACTCTGAAAACAATATGTTGGTTTTCAAGTAATGGAGGACTTGAAGAGTATATCTAAGATCAATTTCTGAAGCATAGGCCTTCATTATTATAACCAATCAGTGGTAAGTGTGTTATTCTACAATTACTCATAAGTAGTTATGTTTAATATCACCATTACATCCCTCTGCTTGGTGGCTTTGTATGGAATAGTTAAATAATCATTACTATTGAGGTCATCTTTTAGAATTGTTATTTAAACTTTTAGCCCTTAGTTGTTTAGTTATGCTGCATCCCAGAGACATCTATATACATCATGGCTCCAGAGCAGTAACTACATTGCCTATTTATTTCCTTTGCTTTACTTGATTAAAAAAAAAAACAAAAACTTTAACTGCTTATACACACACACACACACACACACACACAGATATAAATGTGTGATATATGTAAATATATTTTTACACACACATATATTTATAAACATACTAAACTTATTTGTGAAATTTACTCTTCTTAGGATAAAGCTTCCAAGCTTTTAAATAGAACTGATTTAGCAAATAAATGTTTCCAACCTAATGAGAGACTCTAGATACACTCAGACTAAAAAAATAAACCTAAGGTTTGTAGCTGTAGATACATAGTAAAGTAATAGTTGACAGCAATTTGAGTTTAAGAAAAAGGGGGCGACATGTGTACTAACCCAGAAGTCACACCTCCTGGTCTATTCTTCTAGAATATCTCAAAGTTCCCCCACTCCTTATCCCTCTCAGTTACCAAGTCCTTTTATCTTTTTCAGTGTTTATTCTTTCTCTTTTCCCCCATTTCTGTGGCCACCCTCTTAGTTCAGAAATATATCCCCTCAGGCCATCCACTACCCTACTACCTCCCATCTGGTCTCCTTACCTTCAATTTCTCGTCTCTTCAATTTATTCACCAGATTCAAACTAATCCTCCTGAAATGCTCCTCTGATCTTGTTATATCTTCGATTTAAAACTTCCAAAGATTCTCCACTGCCTAAAGCACTGTCTCTTCAGATGTGAGCCCTAGATTGTCAGTACTGGAATCACCTGCCCTCAGACCCAAGGAACTAAAACCTCTGGGTGTGAAGCCTGGAAACCTGAGTTGTTAACAAGCATCACTGCATCCCCCAGGAGATTCTGGAACAGGCTACATATGAGGCCTGTCAGCCTAACGTAGTGATTCTCAGCCTGAGCTGCACAGGGAATCACTGGGGGCAGCTTTTAACATTTGCTATGCCTGAGTTCCATCCCTAGAATTTCTGATTTAATTGTCCTGAGATGCAACCTGGGCATTGGGGTATTTTTAAAAAGCTTCTTACATGATCATCTGTATCAGAAAGGATTATACCTGGCTACATTTAACCAAAAAATTTCAAAGTAGCAGTTGCTTAAAGACACCAGGCTTTATTCTTGCACAGAAAAGCCTTAGAATGAACAATTTAGAATGGGGTGGGGTGGCTCATGTGACCATGGTTCTGTTGCCATTCCTAGTTTGTGGCTTCCACCTGAAACCTCACTTTATGATGCAAGATTACTGCACTGGGTTCTAGACTAGAAAGAAGAAAAGAAGAAAGGCAAGAGGTCACACTTTCAGCTGCATCACTGTTCTTTAAGCAGTTCCAAACAGAACCTCTTCCGAAACTGCATTACATTGTCACACCTAACTGCACACTTTCACCTAACAAGTATTTGTTCCCATTGCCATGTTAACTAAAATGAGAAATTTATAGCTAGAATGTAAAGAGAAAGAAAGAGAGAGAGAGAGCGAGCGCAAATGAAGACTGAGAAACAACTGAAAATCTCTGCCAATAGTACCCCAGATAGATGCCTGATCTTAGCTTTTATCACTTCACTTTTAAAGTTTCCACTTCTTTACACTGGTCTTCTTTTAAATGTCTTATATGTATGTAACAGGAACACTCTATCTTATTAGTCCAGATAGATGGTTTCTACATATAAAGGCATCCTCATTAGCCAAAAAAAATAAGTAAGTCCCTGTCCTGAATGTCAGGGCCTTGTAGTCTCACATGGCCTCCAGTGCATCTCACAATGAAAGCCAAAACAGAGGGAAGCGTCAAGTTTGCTGTTTTTAAGCAGACCTATCAAAAAATAGGAGGCACAGAAAACACTTGGGAGGGCAGGAAGTTGGACTAGGTGACTTTGAAAGGATATGAGTATAAGTTTCACCAAGGTAGGATGTGAAATGAGATAAGATCTGGAGGGAATATAGGTAGTGGCACTCAAGAAATCCATTTTCAAAATCACCTGACATTGAGAGGGACTAAAAAAAACTTAGTTTTTTGAAAACTCCTTTAGTATATCAATGAAAGAGTTTCATCAAGGAGCTAAAATCTGATCTGCTCTTATGAATAAAAGGTGAGGAGGAAGTTATACAACTAATTTGAGGAGGCAGGAGGGTTTTCTGGGTATGGGGATGAAGTGCAAAATGATCTATGGTTAAGACTGTAATGAGCTCAGGAAGGGAAACTGAACTTAAAGCTCAGTATCTCCTAAAAACATAATTCCCTAAATGATAAACCCATTCAGTATATATGATGGTATTTTCTATGGGAAACTCTATTTGTGGCCCAACTCCAGGAGTCATCTCTCTATTTGGGAATCTATTCATGGAGCACCCACCATATGCCACCGTATGCCATGTGTTCTTCCAGGTGCTGCAGATACAACCACTCTGATCAAAATAGAGGCTTCTGCATTCATGCTGTGGGGGGAAGGGGCGACCAAGATGAAACCAGCAGCAAGGCATTTTGGATAGTGATAAATGCAAATACAGTGATTAAAATAAAGCAGAGTGACATGAAGGAATTTTGGATGCAGTAAGGGCAGTTATTTTCAGATAGAGTGGTTACAAAGGATCTTCTGAGAAGGTGACATCCTACCTTGATATCTTACTTTGAGAAGGAACTAGATGTGTGATAATCTGAGAGAACAGCATTTTAGGCAAAGGGAACAGCAAGTGTAATGTTTCTAATTATGAACCGACCTCGGTATGTCTGAGGAAAAGAAAGCAAGCTAGATTATTAGTTCAAAATTGTCCCTAGCTGTAAGTAACATAAGCCAGACATCAGTGACTTAAACACATAAAGATTTAGTTTTCTCACATAATTAAAAACCCAGGAGTGGGACATTACAAGCATTGTTCATTATTCAAGGATATCCAGACTGAGATTTCTGTAGTACTTCATGTGTTTTCCTCAAGGTCCCAAGATTGCTATTGCAGTTCCAGAAATTGTGTCTATGTTCCAGGGAAGTAGGAAAGTCATAGAGCAAGGACATAAGCCAAATAAGTTTGTCTCTTTCTAAAGGCCTTTATTAGAAGACTCTTATAGCAACTTCCATGAACATCTCATTGGCTAGGATCATATAATGTGGCTTCCCTGGTTGCAAGTTTCATGGTCTGATTTACATATATTTTTCTTCATACCAGCTCTCTAATGAGAATAAAACTCTCCTAATCCACAAGCTAAGTTTCAGGACATGATCTTTAGCAAAACTGGGGAGATTTGAAAAGTAGGAAGTTTTGATGCAATAAGTGAGGAAAAGGGTCTGAAATGGGAAGCAAAAAGTAGAAGGAAGGGCTGGGATTGTGGCTCAGTGGTAGAGCACTTGCCTAGCTAGCATGTGTGAGGCACTGGGTTGGATTCTCAGCACCTCATACAAACAAATAAAGGTTCATCAACAGCTAATAAAAATATTTTTTTAAAAAAGAAGTATAAGGAGATCTTTTAGCATCTCCCTGTCCTTCCTGCCCTTTTCCTTCTTTGTTTGTTCCTTCACTCATTCATTAAACATTAAACACCTATTATGGGCCAGATATTGTGCTAGGCTCCAGAAGTATAAAGATGAAAAAATCATAGTCCCTTCACTTGAAGTGCTGAGCACCTAGCATCTGGATAGAGACAGGCATGTAAATAAACCATTGCCAAACAATGTGATAGATGCTGCAAGAGAAATATCCAGTTTACGCAGTGGAGATAGAAAGGAGGCAACAATCAGCTCTGCCTCAGTGGGCGTAGCCAAGGAGAAAGACTTCAGGAGGGGGGTCATGCCATTTGGCTGAGCCTTGAAAAACAAATAGCAATGTACTTTCCCTTTTATTTGTGTGGCCTTGGGCTTTCTGCCATGCGTAAGCCTCAGGAGACACTCTTTGTAGATCTTGAACCAAGAGGAGACTGAAATAGTTTTTACTTATTTATTTAGTTATTTAGAGATGAGGTCCTACTAAGTTGCCCAGAGTGGCCTCAAACTCCTGGGCAGAAGTAATCCCAGGTAACTAGGACTATACTTGGCCAGAAATAGGAGTTTAAATGTGGTAAGAACCTACTATGTGCTCTGCCCTTTGCATATATTGCTTCATGATTGAACAAGTTCTTCAGAAATAATAATTTATTATAGGCCAGTGAGATAATGTTTTTAAAGGCTGGTATGCTGACTGGGAAGTAAATTTACTTGCACGTGACAGAGATTGGCCAGAATGACCTTATCATAGAGCCAACTACGTAATTGGGTGGAATCTGGAATTTATTTCATCAGTTCAAGAATGTCAGGATTGAGTCCCTTGTCATTCTTTTGACTTTTCCCTCTGGTTCCAAGATGGCAGTCCTCTTCAGAACAAATGCATTTCCATGGATGTCTCTGGAGTCTAGGTGAGGCACACATGGAAGCTTTAAAGAGCAAACAAAATGTTACTTTTTTTTTAAATTACCATTTTGTAGTAAACTGGGGTTCTGAAAATTTGATATATTTGGTCAAACTATTTGGTGGGTTGGGGTTTGAACACTAGGCTTCCTGTTACCAGAGTCTTTATTCCAGCCACTACATGGGGCTGTTTCCTCAGACTGACCCTTCTTTTCTTGGTGTGCCCTAGCATTCCTTTCATTTTCTTCCACTGCCACAAACTATTATTTCCACTCAGAAGCTCTCTCCTGCCCTGGACACACTTCAGAACAAGGATCTCTTCGACTGACATACACAACCAACTTGAGGGCTTTTAAAGTTTCCTCAGCTACTAAGAAGAGGAAAACAGGATGGAAGAATAACAAAATTATGGCTTTACTGGAGCTGCCAGTGGAATGCCAATGGATCTTGGCACTGCATTCCTGAGTCTCAGCACTTTTCTCTGGACCCTGAATTTTTCAAACTTTCTTCCCTCATAACCACATTTACTCAAATTGCTCCATCCTTGGGCACCTTCCTTCTGCGTTGTGATCATGCAAGTCCTAGAAATGACCCTGAAAGATCACACTTTGTCCCAGGCCTGGTAGGGCTGAATTCTGAGTGTTTCAAGAGCTGATCTGCCTCTTCCAGGCAGAGGACATTATAGCAGGAACAGGATATCCAATCACCATAATGACCGTGGCCACCCTGCTCGCTTCCAGGATGCCAATGAGCAGGGGAGTAAAAGAGAAATGCAAGGGAGGGTGAGGAATGGTACCAAGGGCTGGAGGGTTTCAAAGGAGAGATAGTTTCCCACTTGGATGACAGAAGCCCCCATAAGAAAGTAGCCTTTCCTTTCTTGCCATCCACTCATGGAGCTGAGGACATATGTGAAACTGATGGGGTTTCCTTTCCCCTCTCTCTCAGACATTCTTAATCAGTAAACAGACAAATTCTCATTTTTTCCTTTTTGATATCATATTCTTACTATTCCATTACCTTGAATATTGCTATTTGTCTTGTACTCAAAACACAAAGTATCCCCCCTATCCTCACCAAAATATTTCTTATGTAGGAAAATTTTAAGTAGCAATAGAAATCTATTCCTAAAATGGTCTCCAATGTACAGTACAGAATGTTTCTTGAATTGTACACCTCAAACATTTGGGTTTTGTTTAATCATTTCTGTTTTTCAAAATATGATCTATTTCCACCTATTCTTGCTGTAAAAAGAGAGAGAGAGAGAAAAGAAAAGAAAAAAAAAGAAAAAGAAAAGCAGGTGGGGAGCATGCATATTTTTTTGGAGTGAGAAATCAATAAGTGGAATCTAGGATCAATCATCTTAAGACTTGTCCCTGTTCTTCCTAGCAGTTTATTAACTTCTATAAAGATGTTTTAGTGTTGTGATATTCCTCCCCTAGGCCTTGTTCACAAGTAGTGGCCAGAGTAGACAGGTCTTCTCTATGAGGACCACCTGTCTTCACCCCCAAGTAATCTAGGTGAGGCAGGTATAAATGGTCAGGAAGTTTTCAGGGACTCAGACTTGGGAGTATATATAGTTTGGATGAGGATAGCACTCCATGGGGGAGAGAAATGCTAATCTACTAGAGGGTGAGTGGAAGGCCTCTCCCCATTTGGGTCAGTTCCCTTGGCTATAGCAGATGGCCAAAAGCCTTAGAGGGTAGCTGTGGGAAGGTCACCTATGGACATTTGAGGAGCCTTTGATGTGTACACAGCCAGAGGGGAGAGTGGAGGTAGTTTCCACTAGACAGCATACGACCAGGAGCCACAACACATCAACCCTTGGCTAAGAGTGAATCCGTGAGGAAGAATAGGATTTGACAGATTGTACTGGGTAACTCCTATGAATCTTTCCCCCATAAGCCACATTTTCTCACTTTCTGAAGTTGGAGCTCAAATGACTGCGTGTTTGAATACTGTACCATTGTTGAATAATGTGGAAACTGCTCAGATTATTTTAGGCCACAATAACCACCATGGTACAAAAGTCACTCTGCAAATGTTCCGTCCATAAAACAAGCCATATCAACTGTTTTTATATTCATAGATTCAATCTTTTGTTTTCTGAGGAAGAAATGTGTTTTAAGCTACCAAATCTGTTCGACTCAGAGTGGTTTTAAATTATTCTCTAAATATTCATATCAGGTTATTGTAAGGCACCCCTGTACACATCATGTGAAAATGTGAAGTGACTTCAGGTATCCATTTAGGTATGATCTTTCCAGAAGCGAGGCAGCACAGTTCATTCCGGGAAAGTCTGGCTTCACACGTCAGCATTCCAAAGGCATCTCCAGCTTCTGAGGAGGAAATTCTGTGGGATGTGAGGGGGAACAAGGCAGGCGAGGAGAATGATTCAGCTGAAAAAGAAGAAAGGAAATGGAGAAGGAGGGCCGAATTAGTTCTTTGGGAACTATGCTGACTAAGGAGTTGGTACTGCCAAGAGAGATGAAGTGGAAGGGAAATAAAAGGGACTCTCGGGTCTCTGGGTGAGGAGCTGGAGGCAATGTGTGACTCAAGGTTTCTGATCTCATGTCCAACTGGGGCCAGGAGAGGTGAGGGTGTGGTGGTGAGTGCGAGATCACGTGCCAAGGAGTCTGAAGCAGGCCGAGGCCACCAGGCTTCGTTGGTTGCCGATTCCCTTTTGGTAATATGGGTCGGTTTTTTTTTTTTTTTTTTGTTTTTTTGTTTTTTGGCTGCTGCTGCCTCTTTTTTAAATAAAATCTCATTTATTTTCTCATTTATTTTTATTCCATTTTTTAATTGTTGCAGTACAGTTGTACATAATGGTGGGATTCATTGTTACATATTCATACGTGTGCACTATTTAACAGTATAATTTGGCCAATATTATTCCCCAAGATTTTCTCCTTTCCCTTCCCTCCTCAGTCCCCTGGTCCCTTTCCTCTACTCTACTGATCTCCCTTAGACATCTATGATATTTACCCCAGCCCCACCACAAAAATGTAGCTTATTTCTTAAGAGACCATGAATCCATGTTTGTGTATGAAACATCATGATTTTGTATGTTGGCCAATGACTTCTGACTCAGGGGGCCTCACCCTTCTGTGTGTGCCTCTGTTACTTTTCACTTGCTTGTTTGCTCTGGATACTTGTAAGCTGTTGACAGTGGACAAATTGAGACGTACCTGGATATTTTATAATTTTGGATTTGTATTGGTCATTGTGATCAGTATCACCTCTTAATTTCTTTGTTGCTTTCACAGTGGCATGTGGTAGAGTATTAAAGTGTGTCAGTACCAGTCACCTCGTTAAAAAAAATAAACTTACCAAATATAGAAGAAAGGAAATACATTTTAGTTTCGAGTTATTAATGAAGGCCAATCTTATTTAATTAGCCTTAGGAACCTGTTAAACATTTCTGGAATTGAACCTAAGGAAGGAATTGTACATTTGTCCTAAAGTCAAATTGCTTGAAAGACCCTCTTTTGCCAGGAAGGCTGTTATTTAAATGATTGTATAGCTCACATATTATTCTCTTGCATTAAACAGGAGCCATTAATCTTATTATGAGCAAGATCAAGACAAATAGCCTGTCAGGTGTGAGTCTGAGGTCTGCATGCATGCCAAATATCGAATATACATATTTTTCTTTACCTAAATGAAGTCCTAAGGGGAAAAATCTTAACTTGATTTCTTGGAATTTATATGATTTAGTAACTGATAGTATTTAACTGAAAGAATGCTGTATACAACACACGGACAAGTTTCACTCTACGGCTGTTATAACATAGCTATTTCTTAATTCCCAGCAGAGTGTTCATTTTATGATCAGATTTTTTCTTCTCACAGGCATGGAAACTATACCTAACATTTCCTTTTCTGTAGATAATCTGTCCCTATTCTAAGACTAAGCTTGAATGTAGCCTAGGATTAGCTGTTCTTCTCATGCCCTCCTGTTTGTTTTCTCTCCCTCCTCTAATGAAGCAGTCAGGTGAGATGAGACTAAAGGGAAGGGATTTTGGACTAGAAAGGCATACGTGGGACATGCACAGGGAAAAATGTTTAGGGAAGAAACTTGTGCATTTGGAGGGAAGCTGGATCGAATGACTGACCTGTTAAGTTCCTGAGAACTCCAAGATCCACAAATTCTACAATAATATAACCTTGTCTTAATAGTTCCTTCTAGTCATAGATTTAGCATCTATATATGTGAAGAGGCATCAATATTTCAAACACCATTATTATATTACTAATGCAATTATACCTTCTGGAGTTTTCAGGGTCAGTAAGGTTCCCAACTCCAAAGTTTTCAGGATTCTTTACATTTTTTATATTATCTTAGTCCCCAAGGAATTAGTGCACATGATCAATCTGCAAGCACAGGCACCACACAGCAACCTCTAACCTGTTTCCCTGTCCTGCATTAGCTTCATTTGTCCATGCCACTGCCCACAGACCCCTTAGCATAGTTTCCATGCCACTCTCTTGACAAGTCCAGGCAAAGTTGTTGTTTTAAGGTATTCTGAAAACAACCAGTCCCAAAGGTGGCAGAGTGGTACCGGGGTCCATCCTGAAGTGGAAGAATAGCCACCACTCCATCTCTATGCCCAGGGTTGGGGCTCGAAAAAACTCTACCCATGAACAGTTGATGCATTTACTGAAGTTTTTGCCTCTACTTCATCTCATCATGGAAGTTGAGTCTAATCTAGGGTTCAGGTGCTAAACAGAACCACCAGCACAATTCCTTCTTTCAGATCTTTTCCCACACAAACGTACCCCCCACCCTCTCCTCCAGGGACAAATGAAACCCCGGAATATCCACAATGTAGATTCTGGTGATGGAGGTGGAGATGAAGATAGAAAAAGAGCCAGAGATACAGGAGGGTATCCTTGATCTTGGAGATTCTCTACCCTAGCTCAGCTGGCTAAGTCAAATGAGCAGTTGAAGAAAAAACTACTGGGACTCATATTCCTTCCCAGGCATCTGATGGAGTCCCCTCACCCTTCCTACCATGGCAGGGTCCACAACTTCAGAGCAAAAGTGGGTGCTCTGTGAAATTCCTTGATTTCCTGGAGCCCTAGGGGCCCCTAAGAGGTACACTCACCTTTATTGAATAAACAGAACCCATTGTCACCATGGATATTCTACTGCTTTCCAAGAGCAAAGTACTTCCACTTACATTAAGACATTTAATTCTTACTACACCTTTACAAACGGGGAATCATCATCTCTGTTTTACATAGAGGAAACTGAAGCTCTGAGAAGTGAAGTGACTTGCCTTCACCACACGACCTGGAGCCTGGAGCATGAGAAGCCCATGGCCTTGCCCTCTATCCTACAGGGCCCCTCTCCATTCATCCTGTTATTTATCTGTAAGGGATTTGGCGGTTGCAACAGGCAGACTTTTTTTTTTTTTTATCTCTCGTGAGTGAATACCCATCTCCATTTTTATTTCTTGCAGTTATTTGCCTCCAGTTGTTGTTCTGATGTATTGTGCAGATCTGAAGAATCATGATCACAGAAGGGACAGCAGGGAGCAAATTTACCAAGGGAGAAATAATCTTGCACTTTGCCGTAGTTTCTGTGGGTGTGTACTCTGGTATCAGCCTGCACCTAACCTATTTCCAACTGAAGCCCGGAGGGGAATTTGTGGGTGTGAGTTGAACATTATTGAATCACTATGTCCTAGAGTTTTTCAGTCCAGTTAACCTTGCCTTCAGATACTTCTCCATATAAGTGGAAGACAGAGCAAACAGTCTTTTTCTAACCTGCAATCTCTGGTCTGAAAAAGTAATGGGTAAGGTTCACTTTTTCTAGTTTCAAGGTAGCATCCATTTCCAACTCCAATGCAATCAGGAAGGGATGATGGCAGTGATGGCCAAATTCTAGTTCAGTTGACACCCCCATGAGACAGTTGGGGTCTGAGTCTTCATGTGCTCTGGCCAGCTTACTTAGGCAGTGAACAAGTAATAGGACCATTTAAACACCTACCGCTATTTTATGGAAATACAAGCCTGGGGTTTCTGGAAATGCTTGGAGAGGCTGGCTGCAGCAAGCAATTGGGGCTCAGAGCCATTGAGTTCTGAGGGCCAATGCTAAAGGATTTGGAGCTATGAGTACAAGTGGGAAAAGACTGAGACACTCCAATTTCCCTTGAATTGAAGCTCCTCATTTTCCTCCAGCCTTTCCCTTGTAACCAGCTCTAAAGCAAAACATTCAAGGCTCTCTAAAACCTGAGCAGTAGCAAGAATATGCACTTCTCTAGCTTTCAAGACCAAATGCCCTGGGAAAATTGACTAAGAAATCACAAGAGTGATATGCCCAGGTACTGTTAGCTCAAGAAAGAGTAATTGTAGGAGGTTTCAAGAGGCTCAATTATCCAGTTCCCGCTTTAACTTGCTGAAGCTAATGCTGAGAGGGTCCCAGGACACCTCTCTTGAGAGATCTCAATTTCAGCAGCCGCCTGGTATTGAGCAGTGGCTCTTCACCCTGCCACACATTACGGTATTTAAAAACAATGATACCTGGGCTCCACCCTGGATAAATTAAATTAGAATGTCTGGGAGCGAGTTGAGGGCATGATATTTTAAAAAATTTCTACACGTGATTTGAGAACATGCAGTAGGAATTGAGAACCACTGGTGTAGAGGAAAATGGTCAGGACTGGTCATCAGAAGACCCCATTTAGAATTTCTGCCAAGCTTTTCAGCTGGATAATTGTGATCAATTCATTGACCACTCTGAGATGTAGTTTTCATATAATTTCTAAGTTTCCTGTATGCTCCAAACATTTGTATATATATTACAGTATTGTTCATAACTGTAAAAAACTAGGAATGATTTAAAGACCCAGTAGAGGATTAAATAACTGAGAATATACCAAGGTGCTCGAATACTGTGTGGACATTTAAAACAACATTAGGTGAAACAGCAGATTATAAAGCAGTTTTACCCTATGACCTCATTTTTTAAACAAAATGCAAACACACACACACAGAGAGAGAGAGAGAGAGAGAGAGAGAGAGACACCAGAATCTACAGTTTTTCCTGTCTAGATAAGTAATTTTCATTTTTTTTTTTACATATCCATGTTTCTAAATATTTTGTATTAAATGCTAAGGGGAAAATCTACTCATGCTCTTCAAGTCTTGAATATTAGTGTTGAACAGAGTTGTAGAAAAATCTAAAAAATAATTATGCTTCTATCTGTGGAGTTTTTAGTTCAGTTTAGTTTTTTTCCTCCCCTTGGGAGTGTAGGGAATAAATCCCAGGGTCTGTCTCACCCGTGCTAGGCAAGTACTCTACCACTGAGCTACATCACAGCCCCTGAGTTTTAGCTTTTATATGTGTTAGGCAGTGATGTGCAAAACTGGCTGTTTTGCTTGTCCTCCAAATTACCTGCAAAGTGTAGTAGCCCTAGACTTGTTTTCTTCCTGATTTGCAAACTGAAGATCAAGAGAGAGAATGGGAGGATGAAGAAAGCAGTTCTCCTGCAATATTTGTTCTGGGTCCTGATGGGGCTGCCCTCGTTTCATTGAAGAGAATAATGAGAGAGGAAGCAGGAGTGAGAAAGTCAGGAGGCCAGGGAGCCAGGACAGATGGCTTTTGATCTATTTTTCTACCCTAGAGCATCTTGTATATATTTTTTGTCTTATGTTTCGGTGGTGATGAAGATAAGATGAGAGCCATCAGTAAAAGAGACTAGAACACAGTCAGACACAATAACTCAAATTTCTGTTCACTCACATATGCCTCCATGAAGTGAATGACATAACAGTTATTTAACAAAAATGTAACCTCAAAAATTATCACCTGCAAACCTTAGTTTCCACTCCTGAAAAACTGAGGATAATAATAGCACCAACTTCACTGGTTGCCATGAGAATATAATAATGTGAAGCACTAAGCAAAACATCCAGCATGTGTTTGATACATGGCAGTTATTATTATTGTTCTAGTATTCCTTAACCAAAAATACTTGACATATTGATAATACCTTCATTGTAATCTAGAAAAAAAGAATTATACATAAAATGATAAAAATAGTTTGAGAGATTATATTTCTACTTAGAAAAATGTATTTTCTTCCTTTTTGGTGCCTTTTAAGAAAGGATATTTCAAATGTTCAAAAATAATTCTTCTGAGGTCTGACACCAAAAATAGAATATTCATTTCAGAAAGAATGCCTTAGAGAAATGACAAACCACCTTCAAAGGCTACTACACTGGAAAATGACTTTAGGTTTAAGGCCAGTATTTCTGTTATAAAAGTGATTAGGCTTTTATTTTCAAAACAACACAGTAAATGCACATAATATAATAAGGCTTATTTTCAGGCTCAAGCGTCAAGAGAACCAGACAGAAGAAGAGGGGGAAAATAAACTCTCAGATACAGATGCTTTCAATTCACAGACTTTATGGGGGTAAACAGATTATGAAACAACATAGGTGGTTTCTAAACCTGCAATGCCAATAGAATTACCCCAGGAGCTTAAAAAATATCAGTATTTGGGTTTTACATTCATAGATTCTGACTTACTTAATCTGGGGCATGGCCCATCCTCCAGACTTTTTTAAAATATCACCAAGTGCAGCCAAGTTTGAGAACCACTTGCATAGACAAAGGACCATTTAAAGCAAGCAAAGCCCCCAAGAAAGGATGTTTCCCTTCTTTCCTCAAGGGCATGTTCTCAAGGGTAGAGTAATGGAGAGCAGTCCCACATGGGTGTCCGCTTTCTTTACCCCTCCTTTTTTGTGGACCCTCTGCTGGAAGAGGTACATCAACTTCCAAGAGACAATTGTTACATCATTCAAGACAATGACCATATTTCAGATTATAATTCTTGCTTTGCCAGCGTCTTACCATCTCTGATTTATGCACCTCTGCCTCAGTTTCCTCAGCTTCCCTTTATCTCTGATAGCATCACATAATCAGAAAACTTCCATTTATGGTCACTTAAGAGCCTCCATGGGCAAGATTTAATTATGTACCAAGTGACATTGGCAAACCAAGACAACATGTTTCAACTACATTAATTTTAGGTAGAAGTCAATATGTTTGGTATCTTCAAAGTATGACCCAGTAAATGAGCTATCTTGTTTTGTTTGCATGTTTTCTTTTTTGGTGCTGGGGTTTGAATCCAGGCCTCATACATGCCAAGGAAGCACTCTACCACAGAACTACACTGCAGCCCAGGAGCTGAGTTATGAACACAGCTCTTATTGTCTATGTTTGTGTGTCTGTCTGTAGGAGAGTAAAGTAAACTGGGTTAAATAGAAACTTAGGTTTTTGAATTGAGAAATAAGAAGTCATTCACTCATCTTTTCAGCATAGTTTGGGCTTCATTGCTTACACTGGAAGTAATGATAAATGTCCTTTATACGCTAGAATTTGAAACCAGAATCATTTCACTTCCCAGTCTCTACCTGAAAAAGGTACTAAAAAATATATGATAGATGTGGATGGTGTACAAAATGAGACTGTATAGAAGAGAGTTTGTTGGCCTGAAACGATAAAAATAGCTTCAAGATTTAGAAGGGCTTTTGTGGTAAAAATAATCTTACATTGTCCTCGGAACATACCTGTGTGATATTTTTATTCTTCTGTTGTAGATGAGGAAAGGGAGGCTCATAGAGATTGTCTTGCCCAAGGTCACATAGTCAATAAACAATAGGGTCAGTGCTAGAATGCATTTCCTCCTGATTCAAAGGCCATCAAAATTATTACTGTACCATAACTGGAAGAACACAAATAGCCTCTGAATATGGTTATAATTTATTAGACAATTTATGACTTTTTGCTCTTCTCTTTATTTTAAATGTAACTCCCAGGAATAGGCTTAGCTCTGCTATTGATCAGTAATTAATGAGATTTGTCAATTAGGGTTTTTTTGCAAGCAGGAACAACTGGCTGTATATATCTTAAGCAAATATTAAAATTTTGGGGGACATTATGGGGAGTCACACAATTAAATGAGAATAGGAGAAAAAAGAGTTGGAAAATGGGCATGAACAAAATAATCTGCATAGATTACATAGCAGGAATGGCACAGGTGGGATGGCCAGAGTACGGGTACAACGGATGCCACCAGTGGATGCTGCTGCTCCAAATGAGTCCTAAGCATTCCTTTCTCTTGGGCTGCATACTCCAGCATCACAGTTCTGGTAGGAACACTCAGTTGACCTTAGGAAGAATCCTGGCTGGAGGGGTAGGGAAGGGAGACTTTCCCCATTTCATCTTCCATGGTGGACTTCATGAGTTCTCAGAACCATCAGTAAGGGGAAGAGGAAGAAGGGTTGAATGCTGGACAACTAAAGAAATGTCCCCTATCGAACAACACTGGTTCGAGAAGATTTATCTGTTCTTCTTTCCGTTTTTCTGCAGTATAAGAAAATCTCATAAGAGAGGATTCCAATGAAAATTACAAGCTATGATAAAAAATACTTTATTCATTCTTTTAATTTAAAAAAACCCTGTGGTTAATAACTTCAAGTCATTGGAGACATAAGTCAATTTGCACACTGAGCAGAAACAACACTGCACCAGGGGACTTCGTTACTTGTCATCTCCCAAGTTAGAGAGTCTGTGGAGTTACACTCTCATCAGTTTTTTAACCCATCTCTGACTCCTGAAGAAGTGACGCATGCAATTAGGTCACAGCAACTCTGGGCCAGAGTCTGGAAACACACTCCCAATTCATTCCTTCATGCACTCATTCATTCAATCCTTCTTCAGTTTATATTTATTATGCATTTTTCTGCATGGTAGGCTTGGGGTTTCCAGGGTCTGGTTATGGAAATATGAGGATAAATCTTTTCAGGATAGATCCTGAGAAAAATATTTTGTTTGTGCACATGTGTGGTGGGTTCATCCTCATGTGATTTCAAGTGTGTTTATGTTGCTATGCAAGAATTAGAGACAATCTAAGTTTTCAAACTATATGTAGGATTTAGGTCATTTAGAGAATATCTTTGTTAATAACATGAAAGTAGCAGAGATACTAACATATTTAGACAGTGTTAAAATTTTCATCAGCTTGGAAATTTGCCTCCTTCTACCTCCTCTAATTTTGTACCTGCTAAAGTTTTTTTCTTCTCTCTTTGCTGTGTCCACATACACACAAATAAACAGCAAAGATTGCTTGCTACTTATCAGTAAGTGATAGAATCTTAGGTTTTGAAAAATTTTGTTTCATAAATCTTTTTGTTATGCTTACTATCTTTCAGAAAAATGACAAGGAAGAAGCTCACCAAAGAGATTTGTATGTAAAGTTGGGCTAATTTAGGTGTTAAAAACTGAGCTGGAGTCATATTGAAGAATGACATAATGCTATTATGGTTTAAATCTTTCTCTAAACAGTGTAAGCACCCCCACAATTTGTGGCAATATCCTTTTCTCCTGGAGCCATACCTGGGTTATGTCAGCTCAGTGTCTGTTTTCATAAACCCAAACAGAAAGAGCTCCCTGGAACAATGAGACTTAATTGGTAAAGTATAGAGAGGCAGAATGTGCTTTATAAAAAACATTTATTTTTGAGAGAAATTGTGCAAATACCTTTTCAAGTGTCAAAATAATAACCTTTTGTTACTGGAAGTTGAATGTAGGAGCATCTATGTTTGCTTTTTTAGTTATTTGAAAGGCCATTTCCGTTTAAAAACAAGTAAAATGAATAATGATCTAGTCTCCTATTTCATGGAGAAAATAAAAGAATCAGCTACTCAAATGCCCACATAAATAATGAACAGTTGCTGTTCCTGGGGCTGCTTTTTTCTTTTCTTTCTTTGGTTTTTTTTTTTTTTTTTTTTTTTTTTGAGGAAGGTGCTGGGGATTGAACCCAGGAACTAGTGCATGTTAAGCACACACTCTACTTCAGAGCTACACCACTTGCCTCCTGAGGCTACTGTTACATTTAGAACCTAAGAAAAATGGCTTGAGTGCCCATTCCTCATTCTTTGAGAAGTCTGGTGTCCCCCACACCCTATGCACCTCCTAGTGGGAGCATACTCCTGGAGTGTCTTTGGTAGCAGAGGCCTTGTCCCTCATTTGCTGTTGTCAGTTCATGCCTCAGCTGAATCCCTGATGTTGCCAGACTGCCCCCTCCAATATTGTTGTTGGCTCTTGAGTCTCTGGCCCACTGCTCACAGCTCCATCCGGCTACAGGCACCGATTGAAACCTTGACTCGCACTCATGCCTCTCTTTCCCACAGTTCACACAAGGCTATTGTTATCAGTGAATCTCCCTTTCTGCCCAAGCATCCTCCAGATGCCATTCCTGAGAACTCTTCTACCTACTGCTATGGCCCAGGGGATAACCACAGCAGTTTCTCAATTGAATCATTAAATAGCCACCTCAATCCTTTCCTCTGAAGTGGACTGTCCTCCCCTACCTGTATTCAGTTCTCTTCTCATTGCTTCTGAGATGTTCAGCCTTTTGTCACCAGGCGTCACCAAGCCTTCTCAACTTTGGGGAGTCACGTGGTTGGTGACACTGAAACTCAGCCAGGATGAATTAGGCCTTTTAACTCCCAGCTGTATTAATGAATAAGAAGCTGTGAAAACCTATAATATAGACAAATAGCCCTATTTTCCAGATTCCATGGAATTTGGAAAGCATCTTTGATGTGATCCTAAAATATCCCCTAGAATAGGCACTAGGGGTACCCTAGGAAATAAGCAGGTGTGATTTTCCCTGATGCAATTTACATCTGCTACAGGAGACACATGATAAATAAGAAAACAGATGTAAATCCAAAAATGTTACATGTACAAAGACAATAATATAAAAGGATGATATGAGAGTATATATGTGCTGCATCTGGGAGCAGAGAAAGGGCAGCTGATTTAGGTGGGCAGGAAAGTCCTGTTTGAGTGAGTGACATTTGAGGTAAGACCCGAATGGTAAAAGAAACCAGCCATGTGAAGATCTGGGGCAGAGCATGACAGGCAGAAGGTAGAGTGAGTGCAAAGACCCTGAAGCAGCAACAAACTTGGCAATTCCAGAACCTGGCAGACGGGAGTGTGGTGAGAGATGGGTGAACAGGACAAGACAAGGTCAGAAGGGAGTTAAGAACCTGTGTGGTGGGATCATGCTAGGTCACAGGGAATGGTGGATTTGATTTAAAATGAGTACAAGGCCATTAGAGAGTGAGATTTGTGTTTTTTTTAATGTTAAGGAAAAGGGAGCAATCAGTTGCTCAGGTGACAGTGGCTATTTTAGAGGTACTGTCTTAGAGGCAAGGAGGCAGCCAGCAGAACTTCCAGATGGACTGAGGGCTGGAGGGAGAGTGAGGGGAATGAGGGAAAGGGAAGAATAAAAAGCAAGTCCTTTGATTTGGCTTGAGCAACTGACTCAATGGGGGTGTCACACCATGAAACAAGAAGGTCTAGGTGAAGCACATGTAGGGGGATGAGAGCAAAACTCAAAATCTCTGTCTGCATACAGTAACTTAGAGATTCCTTTAGGTATCCATTAGAAGCTCATGTCCATTAGAACAATTCTGGAGCTCAGAGGAAAGGTCAGTTCTATGAATTTAAATTTGGTAGACGTTGGCATGGAGGTGGTATTTAAAACTTTGGGAATAAATTATTTTGTTTAGGGAGATAATATAGCTAGAATATGGAAGACAGTGGAGAACTGAGCATAGAGATGCCTTAAAATTCAGGAAGAAGAGAAAGATCCAGTAAGACTGAGGAGGAGCCAGAGATGCAGGGGCGCAGGGACCTAGAAGTCAAGGAGAAAAGTGAATCAAAATGGAAGGTGTAACAATTGTGCTGAATTCTGGTGACATGTCAAATAAGAGGACAGAGGGAACAGTGAATTTTATGAAAAAGGTTCTTGGTGATCTTGACAGGAGCAGCCAGTGGAGTGCTGGGGACGGAAGTCCACATGGGAGGTTGAAGATACAGTGATAGGTGAGGAAGTGAAGACAGAGACTATCAACACATTTACCAAGAAGTTTTTCTATTCCTGGAAGCATGTATTCTTGATTCAGACCTCTGCATAGACAGGTCTATTACAACGTTCGCATTTTTCTTGTCAGAGCACAAGTGGATGCATTCGTCTTGAATGTCGTCCATCAAGTGCAGCCACTGGTTAGCTTAATGGCAAAAATCTACTCTTTGGGAACAGTCTTGGGAATAGAGATGACTACCACAAATCTCAAAGAGATTTATCTAAGCTGTCCATGCAGACACGTCCTTTGGAGTATAGTTAGAATAGAACTAAATTGAAGGTGCCAATTTAAGCGTCTACTTTGCTGAGAAGGATAATCTGTATCTGTTAAAGTCAGATAGTCTTCCCTGCATAGTAGGACTTATAGAACTGAAGTCCAGAAGTCTCTTTGGGTGGAAAATTTCCTCATGAGACATCAAGAAATACCTGAAAAATGACTCATCATCTGAGTTTAAAGACAGAAATCTGTGACCAGAACACAGAAAGGATGATAGCTTTGAATTCTGTGGAAAGACTCAACTGAGAGCAAGAGATGATTGTGGTAAAGAAGTAGACAGCATACAGGAAATTCTGACATGTACTATACAAAAAATCCACTAGGCATCAAATATCCCAGATGGGGGAGTATGGAGAAAACAAAATTGTGTTTAAAACGGTAATTGTGCTCTTTTTGAGTTTATTGTCACCAATATTTACAATTATTTTAAAAAATTCAAATATGTTTTGTAATGTCAGTAATAGTTGTTTTGTTGTAGAATGAAAATCTTGATCCTGTTTGCGTGTTGTGCTGCAATTCAGGGTTGTGTGTATTTTGTACATTTTACTTTTTAAAATAAAGTACATCTAAAGCAGACATGCAGTCAGTCAATTCTAACAAATAACTATATTTTAGGTAATGGAGGTATTATTTTTTGTTTTTAGTCATTAACATGTAATGATTTTATGTGTATCAATTTCACAGTGAAATTGATGGGTTTCACTGTGACATTTCCATACAAGCATATATCAGGCTCTAATCCTGTCCACTTTCCTTCCTTCCCCCTCCCCCCAATCCACTTCCACTTTCCTGATACTCTTCTACTTTCAGGTCATCACTTTTTTTCTTTCCACTTAGGAGAGAAAACATATGATACTTGTCTTTCTGTGTCTGGCTTATTTTATTTAACATGATATCCTCTGGTTTTACCCATTTTCATGCAAATGATATTATTTCATTCTTACTTATAGCTGAGTAATACTCAATTGTGTGTATATATGCCATATGTATCAAATATAATATGTGTACATATACCATATTTTCTTCATCCATTCATCTGTCAGTGGGCACCTAGTCTGATTCCATAACTTGGCTGTTGTGAATTGTGCCTCCATAAAGATGGCTATGCAATATCTCTTTTATATATGGACTTTGTTTTCTTCAAATAAATCCCCAGAAGTGGTATAGCTGGATCATCTGGCTGTTCTATTTTAGTTTTTGAAGGAAACTCCATATGGTTCTCCACAGTAGCTTTACTAATTTACTTTCTTACCAACAGTGTGTATAGAATTTTCTTTTTCTCTACATTTTGCCAGGATTTTGTTTGTTTGTTTGTTTGGGTGGTTTTTTATGGTACTGAGGATGGGACCAGAGCCTCACATGTGGCAAGCACACTCCTATTGAACTACCTCCTAAGTCCTTTTCTATCCATTTGATCTATAGTGTGATTTATCTCTGATGTTTCTTTGTTGATTTTTTTCATCTGGATAATCTTTCTAATTGGAACAGTGGGATATTAAAGTCACCTGCTATTATTGTATTGAGTCCATTTATATCTAGCAGTCCTTGTTTTATAAAATTGGGTGCTCCAAATTTAGCTGCATACATATTTTTATTCCTTATATTTTGATAAATTGTTCCCTTTATTAATATGTAGTGATCTTCTTTGTCTCTTCTAACTAATTTTGGCTTAGAGTCTGTTTGTTTCAGATATGAGTGTAAGTACTCCTGATTGCTTTCAGATTCCATTTGCTTGAATATCATTTCCCATCCTTTCACTTTCAGTCTGTGTATGTCTTTACCAGTGAAGTGAGTTTCTTGTAGGCATATTTTTGGGCATTGTTTTCTAATCTAATCATCCAGTCAACATCTTTTAATTAGAGAACTCAGACCATTTAAATTTGGGGGTATTGTTGAAAGGTATGTACTTGATCCTATCATTTTGTTGTAGTTTTCCAGTTGTTTTGAACATTCTATGTTTGTTTCTTCCTATCTTATTCATCTTAGAGGTTTGATGGTTTTCTGTATTAATGTTTCTTTACTAATTCTCATTTGCATATCTATTCTAGTGAGATTTATTTTTTTCCATGCTCTCACAATTGTGTTTATCTTTCTTCTTCTTCTGGGTCTAGGACTCTCTTGAGTATCTACTATTATGCTGGCTTAATGGTCATGAATTACCTTAGTTTATGCTTGGCAAGGAAAGTTTTTATTTTTTCTTCAATTCTGAAGGATAACTTTGCTGGGCATAGTAATATAGGTTGGCAGCTATTTTCATTCAGGATTTGAAATACATCATTCCATCCTGTCCTGCCTTTAAAATTTTGAGAAATCTTTTGTTATTCTGATGGGTTTGACTTTAAATGTGACATGGTGCTTCTCTGTTGCAGCTTTTAATATTCATTCTTTTTCTGTACTTTTGACAGTTTAACTATAATGTGTCAAGGAGAGGTTCTTTCTCGGTTATGTCTATTTGGGGTTCTAAAGGTCTCCAGTACCTAAATTTTCATGTCTTCCCAAAGATTTGGGAAATTATCTGCTATTATTTCACTGAACAGATTTTCTATGCCTTCTGCCTGTAGCTCTTCTCTCTCGAACATTTCAATTATGCTTTAATATGGCCTTTTAGAGGTGTCCCCGAGACCATGTACATTGTTTAGTCTTCCTTTTTATTTTTTCTTCATTACTATCTGAATGTAAGAATTCCTTAGTCTTGTCTTTAAGCTCTGATATTCTTTATTTTATATTGTCTACTGGTAAGGCTGTCAACTGAATTTTGAATCTTACTTATTGAACTTTTTGTTTCCAAGATTTTGGTTTGGTTCTTTTTTCAAAATCTCCATCTCTTTTGACTTGCTCATTCCTATCTTGTATTGTCTTTCCTAATTCATTTAACTGTTTATTCATATTCCATTGGAATTCATTGAGCATTTTAAAACTCAGTTTTTAAAATTCTTTGTCTAGCATTTTATCCACTTTAATAACTTTGGGATCAGTTACTAGAGAGTAATGAACTTTAGGTGGTGTCATGTTGCCTGTTTTCTTTTTATATTTTTGTGTTTCTCCTTGAAATTTTTGCATTTGTTGAGATGGCTATCTCTTCTACTTTATGTGAGGACATTCATAGTAAGCAGTCTTCTCTTTATGTGGTGCCCTGGAATATCACTTTGTTGTGTAAAATTGAGTTCAATTTCAAGTATACTTCATAGCTTATTTTCCCTGTGTTTTATTTTGCTAGTATTAGAGGATTTTAACACACTGACAGAGTCTGAGGAACACACTTTCTCTGTAAGTCTCACAATAGTGGAATCCTCTGGTAGTTCAGGCAGATGTGGTGCAGTCAGAAGAATATAAGGGAGTGCCCTCTGTGGTTACTTCTCCAGTCTTGTTAGCAGTGTGAGGTTTGATATACTATGGGAGTGACCTATGATGAAGTTTCTTATAGATGCAATGTCTTCAACTGTGCAGTGTCTCTGCTGTTGGTATAAAGGTTAATGTACAGAAGTAGGACTTCAGTTCTCCCAGTCCTAGCCTATTTGGGGGTGAGTTGATTGCTGGGGGGCTTTTATCTGCCCTATTATTTATGTTCAAGTATTTGCCAAGGTTTGGACAGGGTAGAGCGTGGGCGGAATAAGAAACAATTTCTCTGACTGGTCTGGGTGTGTAGGTGAGCAGAAAAGCACCCACCCAATGTGTTCAAAGTATAAGACTTGATTCCAAGTACCACATAGAAAAAAGAAAAAAAAAATCAGATAAGGAAATAAAGTAAAAACCAAATAAAAACAACCACCACACACCAACAACAACATAAAAAGAAAGGGAACCTATAGTATAGATTAAACTGAGAAGTTAAAAACAATAAAAAATAAAATTAATTTACAAACTTTTTAAAAAGAAGAGAGAAAAATGGAAAAAAGATATAAGAAAAAAGTTTAAAAGAGGAAAGAAAAACTGGGAAATAGGAGAAAGCTAAAAAATTAAAAATAGAAAAATAGAGAAAAAGAGAAAATGATGAATATTAAAAGAAGAGGAAAAGTTAAAGAAAATAGGTATACAAATGACAAATAGCAATAACAAAAAATGTATTAATAAACAATAAAAATTTCCTCTTTGCCAAGGTGCTTGATTGTGCAGGTAAGAGTGGATGATCACAACCTAAGAAGATCTATTATTTCATGTCTTCTCAGGCTGTGTCTCTGGGAGAGATCAAAGGCTGGGGGGTTTTAACCCCTTCTTCTTTCCGTTGCCATTCTGGCCAAGTAACCAGTAGGAATGTTTTTTTGGCCAAAAACAGCTGGAATCCCTTTCAATTATTCTGCACACTAAGATAACTAGGCAGAACTCAGAAATCCCCAGGAAAAGATTTATTCTGAACTTTTTTGAGTTGCACACTATGAGAGTGGGGTGAGCACTGATGTTGCAGTGTGTCACCAAGGTAGCATTGTGAGTGGAACTCCCCCAGCACAGAGTCCTTTTAGAGCACTTCAATAGCTTGGCCAACATTGGTTTCTGCAGCATGTCAAGGACTCTGGTGCCTTTTGAACTAGCAGTCTGAGTGTGACGAGGGGCTTTGGAGTCACATCTGTATTGGGAAATGGATGGCATGGTCCTGCATAATTCATTGCCTACAACTCTAGTGTTCTCAGACTTAGCTCTCTGGCAAAATCACAGCAATTGCCTGGTCCCTGGGACTCCTACAGTTGGCTTCCTGAATCTGCCCCACCAGTTGAAATGTACAGTTATCAATAGTCAGTTATGTTGTGTTCCAAATCTGGTTATGATATAGTTTTGATTAAGTAATTCAATGAAATTAGGGCAAAAAGAGCTGTTAGTCCAAAAACTGATTTGATGAGCTAGTAAGAAAAAATTGTTATCAAATTTGGTGTGGACAAAATAATTATAAGCCATGTCTGGTGATGCATGCCTATAATCTCAGCAGCTCTGGAGGCTAAGACAGGAGAATTGAGAGTTCAAAGCCAGCCTCAGCAACAGCAAGGTGCTAAGCAACTCAGTGAGACCCTGTCTCTAAATAAAATACAAAATAGGACTGGGGATGTGGCTCAGTGGTTGAGTGCCCCTGAGTTCAATCCCCAGGACCCCCCCCAAAAAAAATTATAAAAGGTTATAGAAAATAATCATAACACTCTAGAAGTATAATGCATTTGGTATGCACAAGTGTTTCTAAATTCTTGCTATACTTTAAAAAAAATTAAAACTGGAAATTGTAATATGAGTATGATTTTTGCCAGACAGAGTATTCTAATCAATGAAACTATATTCAGAGGAATCCTCAGCCTATTACCAGAAGACTGGTAGATTTATGTACAATTATGTATACCAGCTTAAAATAACAGTTTAAAATATAAAGTTATAGAGTACTTGTTAACCACTCAAAAGCCAGTCTCAGTGGCAGTGGGTAAGAGTTTCTATCATACCTGATAGGTATGTCCTTTTTGGAACCTTTAAGCTTTTACCTTTTTCTAGGAGATTGGCTAAAATCATTTATATTTAAGAGAGATAGCCTGTGGATATGAGTTTCTTTAACTTCTGCTCCTGGATCAAGATCAAGCTCCAGAAAGCTGCATCTCTGACCATTTTACTGCAGGTCATGATGGAAAATCCTTCACAGAAATATGATTTTAGTGTTAGTCTCTTGACTTTTATTGAGGATCCATGAGAAACTGTCATATAAAGAATATTTCTGCCTGCACTGTTAAGTTGCTATCTGAACTTTCCATTATGCTACTCAAAGTCTTGTACATGAAGAACCACATGATAAACTTCTCTGAATGCTGAATGACTGCAGGCATCCACATTGGAACTTCGGAAGAGTAGGAAAGAAAAGAAAGGAAAGAAATCATGTATTTTTCATATATATAGCTAATTGTGTGTGTGTGTGTGTGTGTGTGTGTGTGTGTGTGATGTTAAGGAGAAAACCCAGGACCTCATACGTGTCAGCCCTATATTCCTAATTTTAATTAAAATTTTTAGTAATGTTTTGAATGCTTCTATGAAACTTATTTTTTTCAAATTAAACATTGACAAACTTTTTTCTTTTAGTCCTTTGTATTTTTTAAATCCTTTAGCATTTATTTAACTATAGTTAAATTCACATTTGCACATTTCTGAGTTTTAACAAATGCATAAAGTTGCATGGCCATGACCAACATCAGGATAGAGAAGAGTTTGTCCTTCCCCAAACTCTCTCATGCTGCCCCTTCATAGTCAATCTTTCCCCTGATCCCCAACCTCTGCAACATGCTGATGTAGACATCTGCTCTTTGTCACTGTAGTTTTGCCTTTGTCAAAATGTCAGTTAAGTGGAATCATACACACTGTAGCCTCTTGAACCTGGCTTCTTTCACTTACGTGCACTTAAATGCACTTTACTTGAGATCAGTCCATGTTTTTGAATATTCATTTCTTCTTATTGTTCAGAAGTACTTCACTGAATGGATGTGCCACTGTCTTTTTAATCCTTTTACCAAATGAAGGTCATTTGTGTTGTCTCCAGTTCCAGAAATTATGAATAAAACTGCTGCAAACATTCATGTAGGTTTTTGTGTGACTATAAGTTTTCATTTATATGAGGTAAATACTTAGGAGTGGAATTGCTGTATCATATGGCAATTATATATTTAACTTTATAAGAAACTATTAAAATGTTTTCCAAAGTGATTATATTATTTTGTGTTCCAACCTGCAATTTTTGAAAATTATAATTTCTCCACTCCTCTCCATTACTTAATATTGTTAGCTTTTGTTCAACCATTCTTGAAAAGGGTACAGAGGAACTTCATGTTTTTAATTCACATGTCCCTAATGAATGGTGATGTTGAACATCATGATTGTATGCTTTTTTGCCATCCCTATATCTACTTTGGTGATGTGTGCAAGTCTTTTCCTTATTTTTATTGTGTTTTCTCATTGTTGAGTTTTGAGAGTTCCTCATACATTCTGAACATGAGTCCTTGTCTACAAGGACTTGAGTCATGAGTTACAAATGTTTTTACCAGTCTGAGGTTTGTGTTTTCATTTTCTTAACAGCATTTTTCAGAGAGCAAATTTGTAAAAATTTTGATAAACCTCAATTTATCAATTTTTGTCTCTTATGAGTAGTGCTTTTGGTGTCTTAAGACCTCTTCATCTAACCAAATGTTACAAAGGCTTTATTCTATGCTTTCTGAATTTATAAGTTTTATGGTTTTGCCAGGCACCACAGTGCAAACTGCAGTCCCATCTACTCTAGACACTGAGACAGGAGAAAAGCTTGAGCCCAGTCCTGAGTTGTAGTGTACTGTGCCTATTGAGTGTCTGTACCAAGTTCAGAGTCAATACAGTGATCATCTTGGCATGGGAGACCCCTGCATTGCCTAAGGAGTAGACCAGCCAGGTGACAAACAGAGCAGATTAAAGTTCCCATCTGATCAGTGGTGAATTATGCCTGTGAACAGCCTCTGCATTCCTGTAGTGTTTGGGCGAAGTAGAAAGACTGCATTTAAAAAAAAAAAAAAAAAAGTTTCACATTTGGGTCTAATTGTAAAATGGGTATGATTTGATCCCTTTTGAGCCAACTTTTGTACAAAGTATAATATACAGATTGAATTTTTTTTAATATGGATGTCAAATATTTCAGCACCATTTGTTGCAAAGAATATCTTTTCTTCATTAAAATGATTTGCATTGTTTTTTAAAATCAGTAAAATCTAATTTTAATTATTGTTTTAAATTTTAGAACATTTGAAAAATTCAGGAGAGTGAAAAAGAAATAATATTACTTGGAATATCACCCCAGGAAAAATCTTTGATTATATCTTGATATTTTGCCTATCTTTTTAAAATGGCTTTATAAGTTAAATATTTTTACCATAAGAAACTCTTATTGCAGAAAATATAGAAATTATAGGAAAAAGCACAAAGAATAAAATTAAATTTATCCTCCTAAGTTTAGACTTTGTTCTTTTGTTTACGTATACATTTTAACAATATTGAACTCATATTTACCACTTGTAATCTTTTTTTTTTTTTTTTTTGCTTAACAGTATAAGGAGTAACTTCCCATATCTTTGAATTTGAGATCATGGATAGTGTTTTATAAAATTTGCTAATGTAACTAATTATTCATCATTAATTTATTTGCACTTTTTTTACCTATAAATAACACTTAAAAATAATCACACATGAAATTATATCAATATTTCTGCTTATCTCTTTTTCAATTTTAAAAGTAAAATACAGAAAATTACTGCATTGACCTTCAAAAAGCTTATATGAATTTATTTCCTTTAGTTTTGTTACTCCTCTGGGAAGTAAACATCAGGACAACATTAAAAATGCATGGTATATATATATATATACTGTTCCTTTCTCCTACATTAGATTATGTTTTGGTTTCAGAGTAACAATTCATATGAACATGTTGTTCTAAAAAAGAATCATTTTGGTTTTGAGGTTCCCAGTTTTACACGTTTTAGTTAGATACATAGAAAATGCTTACATGACTACCTCCCAATCTTCAGCAGTCATGCCCCATAAATCCATAAATTGCAGGTTTATTTGCAATACACCGTCTAGACAGACCAGGTCTTTACTGCCAAAAGCATTATTTTAGATAGGGACTCTGGTTATCTTTCCACTAGTAAATACCATTAGCATATTTACAAGGAGCTCTGGTTGAGGTCAAACATTTTTTCCTAAGTAGGAGGGTGGGAATCTTAGAGATGCCCTGAACTCTTTACTTCTCATATGGACATAGCTTGGCTAACCAATAAACATCCACGATTTTCTTTTGTGCCTAATTTACATCTCCTTCAGTACTATGAATTGAATAATATGAGTTCTATGTCTAGAACTCATCATGTTTTACAGTACCACATTTCTTCTTTTTTTTTTTTTTTTTTACTTATTGATTCATTGAACACATTCCGTATCAAGAATGAATGAAGAAATAAATACAAAGTTATTAGACACATGATATGCATTTCTTCTACATGCGTTTCTCCTCTCCTTTTAGCTCCTTTATGAAGTCAGGCTTGAA
>JAJEJO010005779.1:0-10209 GCA_020662805.1 Glaucomys volans | reverse complement strand
TGATGATTAAGAAGCAGAGAGAAAGAGCTCTCCTCACCAGGACAAAATATAAAGCCCAAAGTCTTGCCCTCAGGGATCCACCTCCTCCAGTCACACCCTACCTGCCTACAGTTACCACCAAGTTCATCCTATCAGGGGATTTATGCACTGATTAGGCTAAGGCTCTTACAACCCAATCCTTTCACCTCTAAACCTTCTTGCATTGTCTCACATGTAAGCTTTTGGGGGACACCTAATATCTAAAACATAGCATGTCTTATAATTTTGAGTAAATGATGTGAAAATGTAAACAATTTAAATTTTCAAAGTACATGGTGTTTGTAGACCCTCAATAAATTATAGCTTTCATTACTATTAAATCAAATTACTGTGGCCCCAGCCCTGTCACTTTGATGGCCAGAAATTGATCTCCCGAAGTGTTCTGGAGGGATGTGAAGACCCCTGGGAACATGGCACAGGTACTGCCACTGCATGGCACCTCCTGGGCACCCTGCATTCTGGGCAGGTGGGTGTACCATCTCCCACAGGAGCCCTGCTTCAACCTAGCACTGGCCCAAGGGGAGAAGGGGAAGGAGGGAAGGATGACTTTGATTCAGGTTCTTTCTATTAACTGTGGGACAGAGGCCACCCTTTTCATTCCCCACAGCACCCATGAGAGGATATGAATTTCATAGTCACAAAGTCGAGTATGAGAAAATGAAATTTTAAAATTGTTCTTAGTTCTTGAGTTCCCATCTCTGGCCAGAGCAGAAAACTTGTCATTGCCAATAGAACATAAACTATGTTACTAAGTATTTCTCCTTGCACTTTGGGGTAAATGGTTCCAGATGTTTTCCTTTCCCTTCTCATGACCTCTCCTCATGAGTAATCTAAGGATCAACTAGGCACTAGTGGAAAGAGTAGCTATTTCCTCAGCATCTGGCTCAGTTCAATATTGCATCCCTGCCAACACAACATCTAGTTGTACCTTCTTTTTCATGTCATGCTAGCATGCTTCATCTACTGGTCAAAGTTCCGTGGTCTTACTGTACTTTGGTCTCCAGGTCTACCAAGGTCACTCTGTGTCTTCTCAGTACTGTCCAGAACTACAGTGCCTCTTTAAGGCCCCTGCCCATTAGCCCCTCACTGTCCTTCCAGGGGGTTTGGAAAGCTTTTGGATGGACATCCCATATTAACTTTTTCTAGATAGTTCTAAGACAACATGCTCTCCCTCCCAAATCTCAACAGCTTAAGATAATGAAGGTTTACAAAGGATCCCTCTTACCAGCAGGTGATATATTCCAGGACCACCTGTGAATACCTGAGACCAAGGATAGTATTGAACACCATATGCATTATGTTTCTTCCTATATGCACATACCTACATTAGAATTTAATTTTTAATTTAGGTTTAGTAAAAGGTTAGCAATCACAATAATAACATATAACAATTATAACAATATCTGTAACTAAAGTTATATGAATGTGGTTTATTTCAAAATATTTTATTGTAGATTTAGCAATTTTAGCATGTGATTTTTTTCCATGTCTTTCCTTATTAAATGAAGAATGTTCATCTTTTCACTTAAATGAAGCACATTATGGCCGCCAACATTGCTACCCTTGCGCTTTGGGACAAAAACAGTACAATACCATGACAATTGTTCTGATAACCATGATGGTCACTTCACTTCATGTCTGATGGATGGGTAGCACACACAGTGTGGATTATGCTGGACAAAGGAGTGTGTCATGTCTGGGGCAGGGCAGACCAGGCTGGTGTGTGAGTTCATCGTACTACTCAGAAAGGTGCACAATGCAAAACTTAGAAATTGTTTATTTCTGGAATTTTCCATTTAATATTTTCAGATGGCAGCTGTCTTTGGCTAACTGAAACGGTGGGCAATCAAAAGCAAAACCTTGGATAAAGACTATGACTTTGCTTCATGCCCTCACTGGAATCTAGACAGAAGGAGCAGCTTCTATGGGAGGAAATATTTAGAACAGCTTATATACTCTGCCTACTCTATTACCTTTCTTAGAGTTGAGATAGAGTCAGAGCTGAAAGGAGGTAAATGCTCAGCTCCTGTCTGCTAAAAATACCACACTGGTACCTCTACCTTCTGCACCCTGTAAGTGGGCTGGCTAGGTGGGTGGCCCTTGGATATGGAATGAGCTGCCCTCTTGTACATTGCCTCTGTGACCTCCTAACTATGGGCATCATCTACCCCTCTTCCCTTGGAGCTTATCCCAACGGTGTCAGGAAGAGGGTCCCTCCTTGGACACTCAGTGGCACTTGTTGCCCTTAGAGCTTTTCCTGCCACCCGCTGTGTAATCTTTTCTTCTTCTGGGTAGATACACTGTTGAGATGTCATCATGCATCCTCAAAACCTAATGGGTAATGATCTCATGCCATGAGTTGTCCCAGCCTTTGGAGGTCATAAATTCTTCTTCATCTCAAAAAACCTAGCTCTTGCAAATAGATATCTTTCAGCATCTCAGTCATCAGTTTAAAAATGCTACTCATGAATAACATTCAGTTGATGTTCTTGTTCTTGTGCATCTGTCTTTCCCCAAAGCAGTGGGCATCACGGATTTAATGGATGGAGGATAAATAGGACAAAAGATTATGTGGGATAAAAGCAGTTCTTATTTTCTCAGAATGTTTTATCCTGCCACCTTTGGATTAGACTTTACAAAAATTTCAAAAATAGCAGAAGAAAATTACAACAGAGAGAATAACTTCACCCAACCTCAGCATATCCCTGGCCATCACCTTTCCCACCTCACTACCCCAGATTGGTCTTCTCCATGCAGAATGTACCAAGCATTCACACAAGTCATTCTAAAATCAAATAAACTCCTGGATCCAGAGAAATGAGAATTTCCCCCCATTTGGAATCAAGGTTGACTTCTCCAATCCTCACTTTCTGCCCCCTTTCAGGCCTCTTTTCTAGATGAACAATGGTGAATAACTATCGGTTCCTTTCAATGGAAACCTTTCACTCTCCCAGGTCACTGCCCCTCCCCTGGCATTTGTTCTGACCCCAGGGCTCTGACAATATATCCACACCAATCTAACAGAGGGGCAGGTGTCAGATTCTGGGTCAAGTCTTAAATAACAATATGTCAGACATTTGCAGCCCTGTCTCCTTAGGCTGCACAAGACCCAGGCTGGTTCCATTTTAGTCTTTCTCCATCATCATTTCAATAAACCTCTGGCTCTAGTCATATCTAAGGTCATTTTGTTGTTAATTTCTGTACTTTCATGGCCATCTCTAGGCCAAGTCCAGCTACTCTCTCGCCAATTATTTATCACCCCTTGTCTGCCATACTTCCTCCACACCCGAAAGTTCTCATCTTTTTCAAAATTGCATTCTCGGTGTGGTGCTGCGTGAGTGATTTCAGTATAATGTGTGTGCTGACCTGGCAAATGCCTTAGTCCCATTAACCCTGCGTGTCTGTAAAACCCCTGGAACATTCTTCATAAAGCCCTTGAAAAGAACGTTTTCTTTTCACTGTCCTAAAACAGTGCAACTAAGACATAATTAGTGAAAAATTAGCTAAGCAGGTGACCTTTGAGGCTGAACATAATTTTTATGTCCTCATGGGCTGCAAATAGCAGTTGAATAAGAATGATACCAATTATCATTCTGAAGAGGCCACAGCCTTGGGATGAGAAACCAGAGGATGACATCTGATGTCCCGTGTCCTTCTTCACCCCCTGCCATGCTAACAATAGATGTGACTGCATCCAGTTCCCACCCAAGGGTTCTGTGAGGAATAACCAATCACCCTTATAATGGGGTGACTGTCATCGGCATGCTCAGTAACCAACAGTGATGTGAAACAAGCCAAGACCTACTCCTACCAGTTCACCTTATTTTACACCCATTCTACAGAGTCATGTGGGTTTTTTGTTTTTACACAAGCAAGATGTAATGCATCTGTAATTGTTTTCAAATTCATATCAGAGTATTTTGATTCTACTTAAATAGCATCACTGTTGTACCGAAAATCCAAAACAGGTTTTGGAAAGGGACAAGAAAACAATAGTCAGCTATTGTTAGCTATTGTTAGCTATTGTTAGCCTGATTTATTTCTTTTTAGAGTGACTTCTTTTTGGAATGCAGACTAGTTTTGAAGGGACCTGCTCTATTTGATTGCACAGAGGAAATGAAGGTCAAGTGTGATAGCCAATCCCTGGGCCATTTCAGTTTTTAATAGTCTACAAGTGTACTCATTTCTCAAGACTCTATTCATAAAGAAGGTTTTGGTGTCCATGTAATTTTATAGGCTGGTGGATACTTTTCAATTTAATAACTTACATTTGAACTAGTATTGGTAGTCCTTAAAGGGCTACCAATCACTCAGCAGTGTCTCACCTGTTTTTATAACATTCCTGTGAAGTAGGCAGAGGTGTCCTTCACATAGCTGAGTGACATGAAGATCAGACATAGACAGATTCAAGTGCTTATGTAGCTGATAAAGGGCCAAAGTCCCAACTAGAGCTCAGCTCTTCAAATGATAGTCCAATCACTTTGTCATTCTGGAAAGCTCATTGGGTTTGCAGTCAGGATACACAACTCTGAATCAGGATTTGCTCTTATTATATTTGTGGCCACTTCCCTCACTGGAATGCTCTAAAGCTACAGTGGGAACATGAATGTCAAGACGTCATATACACATGGTCCCCTGCTCTGCTTGTAGACCTAGATGGTCTGGTCATGAGAGGGCATGAGAGGGATGATTTCTTGCCATTCCATTGTAGAGTGCCTAGTTCAGTGGTTCTTAGCCATGGACGAGCAATGGCTTAATGTCCAGAGACAAATCTTGTGGTTGTTACTGGCATTTTTTTGGAAGAAGCCAAGGAATGTCCTACAACACACAACCCAGCACCACAACAAAGAATCTTCCAGCTCCCAACATCACTTGTGCCAAATTGGAGCTTAACCTGAGGTCCATGGATTCATCAATGGACTGTGAGGATCTAGAAATCCACCCTAAAAAAATTAGACGGCCTACTTGGGCAAGTATGCATTTTTCTGTAGCAAGAGTTCATGTCCACTATTAGATTCTCATAAAGGTCTATAGTTTCAGTGCCTGTGATCCTTGCTTTAGCCATATCTTAACGCTCAGTGAGGCTACCGCTTACACAAGGTTGTACATCTTATTATTTGGTGGAGCAGGAATGATGTATCATAATATAAAATGTCAAAGTGTATTGACCTCAACTAAGTAATGAGCGGGACAAAGAAAAATGTGCTGGAAGAATCTAGCAGATAGTGGGCCATTATGGCGGGGACCAGGAAGAATGTGGGTGGTTCTGGGAGAAAAAAATTATTCCCATTCTTAACTCCTTTGTACTTCGTTCAGGAAAAGTCAGAATGAGAATGAACTTTCAGTCTCCAAAACTGTGAACAAAATAAGCCTTTTTTCTTTGTAAGTATCCAGCCTCAGCTATGTCCTTACGATAACAGACTAATACAGTTGCTCACCAGGTGAGGGAAATGAGCTAATTTAGGGCAATAGCGGGCTGCTATAAAACGATTTTCTTCTGTGAGCTTGACAATACCCTGAGAAGTTTACTTATATTGTCTCATTTAGGATGATGTTACTCCTATGGGATAGCTTATTTATCCCAGATCTAACTTTAACTCGTTCCACAGAAATTGGAAGCCCTGCTGGAATCTAAACATCACATTCATGACTAGCAGGCAGATGTTGGCATGTGAAGAATTCCACCTTGTGTGAGGGCAATGATTTACATGCAATCGTTTGATTGGTGTCTGTCTATGCAAATGCGCAGGAGTTGTGAAGTCTGTTCTCAATAAACTGCTCTGTGCCCCGAACACTCTGAGATCTTTTCAAGATGCAAAGGTTCATATTCTCTGTGATACCCAAACAATTACATCTTGATCAGAGTGTCAAGTGTTTCTTTGTTCCTCTATTCTGTAAATTTTATCATAGGATCTCAAATCAACTGTAGCTCTTTTCTAGCTTAACTTTCTAAATCACCTTCCTAGATTTCTTGGCAGTTAGAGGAAAAAAGATAGAAAAGAACAGTTCAGGCCAACCTTCAGACAGAATATTTTATTTTAATGGCCATGGACTGTAAATTGTAATGCATTTTTCTTCTCTAATCTCTATGCATTGGACATGTCTAAAATATAAATAGTTATTGCTCGTGTTATTGCCCAATTCACATAGTTTCCAGTGGTGCATGAATTCTGTGGGTGAAAATAATCTGTTCCTCTCTGTCTGAATCTGACCATTACTCAAAAAAGTCCTGGAGGTAGATTATAATCCTTCCCCTCAATGTTATTCTGGATTATTTTGCTCCAAGTCCATTTGCAGCACATAAAAGAAGTTTACTGCAAATGAGATAGTTATAAAACCTTAAAGAAGATAATTTTACTGTGAAGGTAATCCTTTAAAAAAATAAGAAAGTTAACCAAACCCTCAGATGGAAAATGGATAAAAGAGAGAGGTGCTAATGGGTTATAGGGTTTATCACCTGGGGCTCACATGGTCCCATCCCATCATTACTGAAAGTAATCATATTGTTTTATGGTCACTCTGCTGCCTGTATGGTCTCAGACCAGCTCCTAATTCAAGTGTCCATTGGTATAAAAGCTGTTGTCTGCCATCATTGGCTCAGGAGGGAGCAGTCACAGGCGCTGAGCCATTCTCCTTTCTCAGAGTAAGTACTTCAGGGTCTGGATTTGGCTCATTAGTTGTAGCAAAGTATTGCCGGGAAACCTTGGGGCCCAGCCACACAGACGGCTGGTAAGCACAAACTGAAGAAATTGTTTCTCCAGAGGTTTCAATGCAACATCTATCTTTAAAGCCAGACTCATTCAAAGACACTGAAAGAAAAGCAACACATCCCCCATTAGGGCACCTCAGTAATTCAGGTAAGGGCTCCCCACAGCATGAGAAATATGGCCGAAGCATGGAGTCTCTCACTGGTTGGGTCTTCTAGGCTAACTTCTACAGACTAAGCAACTCAACTTGGCTGGCAGACTCAGGGGCAGACAGCTAAAAGGAATATTCAGAGATGTTGGGAGTCTTAAATGTAATATTTTCAGAGTGTCAGAACATTACAGTAAATATTCTAGAAGCAGTGAAATCAGTGGGGAATCCGTCTGGCTGTGAACTATTTGAAACAGAATAAGGTTGGTTATGTTTTAGTGTGCAAGAGGTGTGAAGTGTTGACTCCCTAGGATAACGAGAGTTGGCACACATTTGATGCAGAATCCAGATGACTGGCATTTGAAATGGGAGTCTTTCATCCCTGGATGTGTGATCAGGGCAAATTGTGTAACTTCTCTGTGACTAGTTTCCTCATCCATAAACTGGAGTCTGTACAGGATTTGTAAAATTTGAGTTGCTGAGATTTATTTTATGTGAAGTAGATAATCTATGACAGTGTTTGAGACAAACAAATATTTGTTGAGTCCCAACTATGGGGCAGGTGCTGTTCTTGGCACGTGGGCTTCAGCAGCAGACCAAAGAGACAAAAATCATGCACACACACACACACACACGTGCACACACACACACACACACGTGCACACACACATGCACAAATCACAAAAATTCACAAAACCCCATTTGGGGTCCACAGTTTATAGCAAGCACTCAGTAAGTCTGACCAATTATTATTAGAGCTATGGAAAATTATATTGGTTTTGCTCATCATGAAGGGAGCAGGTGTTCTGGGAAGCCAGAATCCTATTTACCCAGGCACGTTGCTCAGAGAATGTGACCACCTCAGGAGAATTCTCCTGATGTTCTAATAGTCCTTTCTCTTATTACTTGATATTTTTAATGTTTCTTAAAATATGGCATCACCAGTGGCTAAGGAACTGGAGAACTATGTTGATCAGTCCCAGTGGGCAGAGGTTGTGAAATAGAATGTAATAGCCCATGAGGGCCCTCGCAGAGACTCTCCTCAGCACAGAGGTCATCTCTGTAGGAGACAGATGCCCAGCCAGCAAAGGTGATCCACCCTGATCCTGTAGCTGTGCCAGCTGTAAGTTTTTGGCTTCAATGTGACACTTGAGCCCATCTGTCTTTGATAGCTACCATCCCTCATGACCTTCAGTGTGCTTTGCCCCGACTCAGTGTTTGGAAGCCATAAACAAAGGCGTTGCTGGTGCTTGGGCTTGTCTGCCCTGGCAGGTCCTGGCTGATAGTGGCTCACCAGCATCTGTCTCCAACGGTTCACCGAGGGAAGAGATGTTAGTGAGAGGGACCTGACACCTGAGGAACTGCCCTCCCTTCTCCTGCAGGTAATGGGCCAACCCAAGTGGCAGACCCCTCTTCCAGTATACTACTGCTAATCTTTTTCACATTTAAGATTGCATGCACAGATATGCTAATTAGCAGAGGCTTATAAGCTCAGGATTTGAAAGAAATTGAACTGAACTAAAATGAAAAAATGAATGAGAGGACAAAGAAGAGCATGACTAAAAATGTAGACTACGCCCCACAGTCCTAGAGGACTAGTTCTTCCTACCTCTGGGGAATCAAATGTTTAAAACAAATTGTATGATTAAAATGTTGTTTGGAAGGTAGTTTTAAACCTACCTGCAAGGTATAGCAACATTGCATAATTATAAAATATAATAATACATATGTCATATATATAAGATCTAATACAAATACATGTATGAGTTACTGAAATGATATTCAGCTTTGCTGCATGAGCATGATCTATACTACATAGACCTTTTAAGGATGATGGATCTGTGATAATTCTTAAAGGAGATAATGAGAGTTAGGCTCAGTGGCACATGCCTGTAATCTCAGCTATGCTGGAGGCTCAGGCAGGAGGACCATGAGCTTAAAATCACAACTTGGTGAGACTCTGTTTCAAAATTTTAAAAAATCAAACAAATGAGATAATGAATAAATAAAACCTATAGATTTATAAAACTGACATATTTGGAAGTCAAATAGTTACCAGTGTGATTCAGGTTCATAAATTATTTACATGTTCCAAATTTCCAAATTGTTATGTTAAAAAATATTCAGATGTGTTTACAGTTTTAGCTTGGGTTCATTGAATGAACTAAATTTTAAAGGTTACATTATTTAGTTTCATTTAGACTGGGACTCTGAAAAATGTGTGACTTCTTTGGGTTCCATTAAATTTCCATCCACACATTTTATTCTTATGAACAGATTTAAGTTTTTCCCCCTTGGCTATTTTACCAGGCTAATAATAAGTTGTCAAATAGACTCATTTGAGTTTTTCTTGAGGTGTCAGAAGGTAATTAATCATAAAGAGGAAAAAAATGTGATAAAATCCACAGATTGGATCAGAAGCCCCCAAATAGTTGAGAGTTGAATGTTTGTAAGATTTATGTTTCCAAAGTCAGAAACTGTGTAGAAATTAGAAGAAAATGTAAAATTATCTGTGCCAAAGCAAAAAAGTGCTTTTGAGGTTTGATGTCCCCTTCCTCTGCATATTGCTTCTTTTTGAAAAAAAGAAGATGCTGTGTATAATCTCAGTTCTAACCTTAGTTACAAATCACATTGAGATGGTATGACTATTGCCAATTGGCAATCTGTTTGAAATAGGGTACTGAACGGCTCGAATCCTGCTTTAATTCTAGTTGCTAAAATAAGTTTGAGGAAAATTAAAATATTTGCACTCATCAGTTTTTAAAAAACTTCAATTAAAGTGACCAGCAACTGAGTTAAAATATTATAGTTTTAAAATGTAAACATAAAACTTCCCTAGGAAAGCAGTATTTTTCAGCAGGAAATAGACATTAATGTTGTTTACTTTTAATGCATTTGCTTCTTAATTCTCGAAGTAAGATCACAGTGACAGAATCATTAAAAGAAAGGTTGTAAAGAGCCAGGAAAGACAATGGAACTATTGCCTGTGCCAGAGAGACCAGGCGAACAGGTCATTCTGCAAGAGCCTTTACCAGTCATGAAGTATTTCTTTTACAAAAATTTCTAGTTTTATGTTTGCATTTCAATTGTTTAACTGGACTTGTAGCAGTGACATAGACTGGAAAGTCTTGTCTTTGAACATAACGCTGAAAGTTCTTTATGCCCTTGAGGCCATCCTTACTCCTCACCAGAAGTGGAAACAGACAGGTTTTTGACCTACAACAAGCTGGTAAGTAGGCAAATGGTGGCCTGTGGTGGCAGGTGGAGGGAGGGATGGGCCACCCAGAGGGGTCATGGGAACGGTACTTTTACTGT
>JAJEJO010005778.1:390205-403541 GCA_020662805.1 Glaucomys volans | reverse complement strand
CAACAACAATGGAAGCCATTCAGAAATTTAGTATCTCCGTATTTGAACTAAGAAAAGAGTTAATTTAGAATTTTTTGATTAATAAATATATTTGATAAAAATATCATTGAAGTGATATTTTCTGACTAATGAAAATGCTTTAGAGTATGTTATTATTATACTTACTGAAAGTTAGAGTGGTCTTTTAGAAAGTATTTAATCCAAAATTTCAATTTTATTAATATATATGAAAGTTTTTAGATTTTTTTTTCTAAATTGTGATTTTTCAACTAATTGGGACATTTCATTTAAGTTTTCCAGTTTGTGGGCAAAAGTAATTATAAGATCCCTTAATGTTCTTTCATTGACTGTAGTATCTTTACTGATATTTGCTATTTTATTCATGACAATGATAATTTATGTTCTGTATTTTTCTCAATCAGTTGTGGAAAGGTTTCCAGATAGGAAATGACAAACCTTTCCAGAACTTTCCTACAAGAATCACTGCACACTTGAAAATTTTGCATTAGTGATATTCCCTACTAAAGATGTTATCTATTTCAATACTATATCATTTATTAAAAATCCTGCTGGTTTTTTCCCCCCTTTTTTTTCTTTTCTTTCTTTTTTTCTTTTTTTTTTTTTTTTTTCTTTTTCTTTTTGGACTTAAATTTCTGTTCTTGTGTCTGGTATTTTAGTTAGAAGCTTAGATCATTGATATTTGATTTTCATTTCCTTCTACTGTGGACATTCAGTGCAGCAAATCTCTTTCAACTGTTATTTAAAAGTATTACTAAGTATATACAAATTTCTATTATTAGGATGTGAGAGTGATTGGGCTGTAATATCTGTTACCACATTGGCCACCTGGTGGAGTCCATTGATCTGAGTGGATCAGGAGATGTCCCCTACCTCCATGCCTCTCCATGTGCATCCCTCCTGCAGCTGTGCCCTCAGTCTAAGAGGATGCACAGCCCAATTAAGGAGAACTACCATTTGATCAAGAATATAAGAGAAAAAAAAAAAAGAATATAAGAGTGGCTACTTTCTTCTTCTAGACCCTACAAACAAAATTCAATTATATCTTCTTGTTGGAGAAAGAATTTAATAATTATAAAAAAACTCTTTAATTCTTGCAAATGCTTATTTTCTTAAACACTCTACCATCTTGTTATAATAAATCCATGGCAAGAGATTCATATGCAAAATCTCTTTCATATAATTATTTCAGACCTACAGACCTTGCCTTGTCTGTTTTCTGAGTGGGATATAGTTAGTTTTATGTTTAACCTGTTGTCACAACTTACTGCATTTTTGTGTTTATTCACTTAAGGTTTAGTATGATTGTTTATATGCTTTCATCACAAATTACTATTTTGATATTTGTTGTCTCTTTGTCTTGTGTGATACATGCATGTTTTAATTTTTTTTGGAGTTTTTAATTCTTTTGCTTTATTTTGTCTATCCTATCCTTCATTTATTTTACTGCATTAATTGGGTGCTTTAGTTACTCATTTTCCCATATTTTATTAATATCCCTTGCCAGTTTTAGTATTATTGCATTTACCAGATAAAAATAATAAGCTTACCTTAAATTTGTTCTCTTACAATGAGAAAAAGTGCAGTCAATATCTCTATTCATCATATAATGTTGCTTTTTTTCCTTATATTTTACTTCTAAAATGATATATGCCCCACAAGAAATTGGTATTGTTTGAAATTTAAACAGCTAGCGGTTTTCTATTTTTTACAAACATATTTACCCAAATATTTATCCTTGTCAGCATGGTTAATTTCTTTTGCATATTGAGCCAATGTTCTTTAACTTGGAAAACATGTTTTAATATTCCTTGTAATGCAAGAACACTGGTAAGAAATCTTCCAGATCTGTTCACCCAGAAATCTCCTTTCCTTAATTTTTCAGGCTATCTTTTCCTGACATATAAGTCTGCCCCTCCTCAATCCTACTCTCCTTGTCTTCCATGATTCGTGTTAAAAGTCAGTGATTCTCACATTCTCCTGTAGCCACTTTTGAGTTTCTATCTTCTTTGTTTGCATGTTAATTTATTTTGTGCTACTATGGACTGAGTCCTGGATTGCTCTACCATGGAACTTTATCCCCAGCCTTTTTTGTTGTTATTTATTTATTTGAAGTTTGAGACAAGGTGTGGTTAAATTGATGAGGCTGACCTCCTCATCACTGGGATTTCAGGCTTGCACCTGGTTTTATCATCTTTGATTTTCAACAGTATCATAAAATAAATGCTGTTCCTAAGGGAAATTTAATTTGTTTGGGGAGTATATTGAGCTTCTCAAATTTTTAAAGTAAAATATTAAACTCTTTTGGTCTTTATTTTTCCAAATATTGTTTTTGTCTCATTCTTTCTCTTCTTTTCCAAAGGAAATCCAATCCCGCATAGGTTACATCTCTTTCTCTCTTTTTTGTTACATTTCATGTTTCCCAACTTTTTATTCTGTTCTGTTTTTCACCATTTTTTCTTTACTTTGAATATTATTTTTTGAGTAGTCCTCATTTTGAAACTTTCTTTTAGTACTTAATTGTTATATCCACCAAATATTTTTTAATTTCATCTTATTTTGTTAATATATATTCTACTTTTATTTTTTTGTATACCATCTTATGCATTTTGTTTGCTTCCATCTTTTCAATTGTCTTTTATTAACTCTAACATCTATATTGTCTCTCTGTGTTATTTTATCATTTTATAATTAATCATTATATTCTGATTTTTTGCATATGTTATAAATGAAGATTCAAAATTATAAAAATATGCACTAGAGGATTTCCTGTAGTTTTGGTTTTTATTTTCTGGCAATGTTTATTAATTTCACCAATGTCTTGAGGCCTTGTTATAGCTCTTTTGATGAACCATTGTTCTCAGTAAATGGTTTCTATCAGACTTATTCAAACCTCATTGTGTGATGGAATATTACTCAGCCATAAAGATGAATGAAATTACAGCATTTGCCAGTAAATGGATGGAACTGGAGAACAACATGCTAAATGAAATAAGCCAGTCCCAAAAAACCAAAGGTCAAAAGTTCTCCCTGATAGGTGGATGCTAACACACAATGAGGGGTGGGAGGTAGAATAGAAGTTCATTAGGAAAGGAGAATGAAGGGAAAAAATGGAGGATGGGAATAGGAAAGAATATGAATAAGTTTAATGAATTGGAGATACTTTCTTTTGTTCATATGTGAATAAAAAGACCAATGTAACTCGACATCATGTGCAACCACAAAAATGGGAAGTTATACTCCACGTATGCATGATATGTCAAAATTCACAACGATCGTGTGTATCTAGAAAGGACAAATAAAAAAATCAAAATCAAATCTCTGCTGTGTGCACATTCTGAAAGGTGGGAAAATTTCAAAAATATCAAGAAAATCTGAATATTTGGTCCTTACCTTCCTGAACTTTTCATCAGGAAATGTCCCTTCCAGAAGTTGGGATAAGTATTAGATTGACCCATTTTGCCTGTATTATTTTAATGTCTCTTTCCATTTATTATTGAAAAAGCACATAATCTTTTTCTAAAAATATATACTCACTATAAGTTTTAAATTTATCTAGAGCAGAAAGATAAGTTCAATGTAGCCAGTTATTAAAAGCAAAATAAAAAGTCTATTGTTTTATTATTCAACCAATCTTTCTGTTGTTAATGGTTGTGATTTTAATCACCTTTATCAATAAATATTTTTTACCTTTCTTTTACATACACCTGCAGTACATTTATAGCTTTTCCAACCCTGAAAAACCAGATCACTTCAACACAACTCAGTTTCCAAGTGTCTCCAAAAACAGGATGGCAGATCTTTTAATTTGATGCTTTAAGGGTCTCTGAAATGTGGATGTTAACTCACAACAAGGGAGGGTGGGGACTGTAAGAATATATACTCATTGAATTAGACGAAGGAGAATGAAGGGAAGGGAGGGGGAATGGGAATTGGAAAGACACTAGAATGAATCAGATATAACTTTTTTATGCTTATATAGGAATACACCACCAGTGAAACTCCACATCATGTACAATCACAAGAATGGGATCCTAATTAGAATAAGTTCTACTCCATGTATATATATGTCAAAATACAATCTACTGTCATGTATATCTAAAAGCAAAAAAGAAGGATCTCTGATTTGTAAGTTGTAGGCATGATTTAAAAAGTTAAATATTTTTCAACATCTCTCTTCAGCCTTACCTTTTCCAACATCTGCACTTAAGTTTCTATGTATAAGATTTTTTTAAGTGATTAACTTACTCTTTTGAAGTCCTGATACAATTTAATGCTTAGCTAAGCAATCATATTAAATATGATATCAGTGATTGGATCACACAGGACACTTCCATTGATTTCATTTATTTTTCAGAACAATGCAGAGTTCTTTGAGGTTTTCATATCTCTGTTTTGTTTAGGTCCAAGTTTATTGATATTTATTTTTTGAGATAGAATTCACAATAATTAAGCAGATTTTTAACTATTTAATTATTTAAAAAGAAATGTTTTCCATTTTTCCTGCTTTCAAAAATATTGTTATTTGCATGATCCAGAAATAAGATTTCCTAGACTTCATATAATAGAATCTAATTAAAAACAAAAAAGAAGATAATAAATTGCAGTTGTATTCAAACACTGTTCATACACACACACACACACACACACACACATACACATACACTTGTGTACATATACATATTGTTAACTGAACTCTGTTTAAAAATTTTTGCTCAAAGCTGGGTGCAGAAGTGCACACCTGTAATCCCACTGGATCAGGAGGCTGAATCAGGAGGATCTGGAGTTCAAAACCAGCCTCAGCAATTTAGCGAGACCTTAAGTAACTCAGCAAGACCTTGTCTCAAATAAAATACAAAAAAAAGGGGGGGCTGGGGATGTGACTCAGTGATAACTGTCCTTGGGTTCAATTCCCAGTACCCCAACACCCAAAAACATGTTTGCTCAATATCTTGTTTAGATATTTTTCAAAAAAAAGAATTCTTGACTTTAGCCAGATTATTTCATTTGTCTTTGATACCTCTTTCCAGTATTTCTCTTGTTTGTTGCTTTTTTGTTTTTAACATAACTATTTGTTGTTAATGTCCAGAATATAAGGTAATTAATATTAGAAAAAATATCTTTCCCATAAAAAATTATAGGCTATATGAAGTTCATTTTTATATGCAATATTCTCATGTCGAATAGCTTACCATCTAATTCTGTGGAACTATTAATGGATGAAATACAATATATTCTATATGCTAGGATGCATGGTTACCAGGTTTCGTTTGTTTTCAACTAAGTATAAGTTTTTCCTTTCCTGTCTGGAATTTTAAAAATAGGCTTTAATATTGCCAAACTCAGCTTCCCAATACTTCCAACATTTGCAGTATTATTCTGAGATGTTTTTTAAAAGATCATCCGAACTGTATTTTGTAAGTGTCAGAGACCCACGCAAGCACATCTCTAAGTGTTTAGATGGTAAAGGTCCTTAGTCCCTGAGTACAAGAAGTTAAACAGCATATTTTTATCTCAATTGTCTAAGGCTCAAGTACGCTATAATTTGAAGATCTCTTTTGTTGTTATTCTTTGTTTTCTATTTTATTTTGTCCTTATCAAAGTAATCTTTATGTACTGACATTCTAGAGTTTATTTCATGACTAATATGAAGAGAGATTGCTATGAATTTTATTTTTTTATTCAAACCTGATATATAAAAATATATTTTGAAGATACCTGAATTCTAGCTAAAATTTTTAAAAAACTTGTTAGTACAATCATATCTAATTTTATGAAGTTATACATATCACTAATTTATTCCTATTCACCATATTAATCCATTGTATTATTTTTTTGTGTGTTGTCTTTACTTACATTTGTATGCCACAATATGTGTTGATCACGAAGACAATATTTCCAGGTTGTCTTTGCCACATTTTATTTCACTATTTCCCAATTAATCTTTATTATACATATTTCCTTCCTCATTCTTAACAATGACAATAGTTTATTTTTTCATTTTGTATATTTTATTGGTGCATTATAATTGTACATATTGTTGGGATTTGTTATTACATATTTGTACATGACACAATGTAACAATATAATTTGGGCAACAACATGCCCAGCATTTGCCTGCTCCCTCCCTATCTCACACCCTATGGTCCCTTTCCTCACCTCCCTTTGATTTTTATGAAGTTTACCCCACCATTCTTTTCCTTTTTCCTCTCTAAGTTCCACATGAGAGAAAACATAGACCAGTAACTGTCTGAGTTTGATTTATTTCACTTAACATGATGGTCTCTAATTTTTTACAAAAGTACCCATTCTAAAAATTATTACTATGTCCCTTGTACTTTACTGTTTTAAATATCTTTTGTAACTTTAATTTTCACTATGAGCCAATTATTTACTGACATTTCTCTCAGTGGTTATGGATTTTGTTTGTGTGTATCTGATGAACTTAATGCATTGCCATCAGAAAACAAGAAATATTTATTTATATAATTTTTTCCCATTGATATCTACAAATGTTTTCCTTAATTATGAAATTGAGTTCTCAATATATATCCTTTACCTTTATGCCGCCATTTTTATCATTCATTATTTTATAAGTTTATATATTATTTACACATTTTCATAATGTGTAAAAGTTTTTGGATGTTTTGGTGGAGCTGGTAATCAAACCCAAGCCCTTGCCTATGGCAGGCAAGTGTTCTACCACCATGAAAGAACCCAGTCTTTATAAGTATATACTGTTTAACTTTAGTTTTCCAAAACTAAGTATATGTTGAATGCATTTTAACTACTATTATTAAATAGACCTTTTGGGAAAAATTGGATGATATAAAATTTATATTTTATGTTTTTATTTTTATTTTTACAGACCTCATTTTGATTCATTGTACACATATGGGATACAAATTTTCATTTCTATGGTTGTGCATGATGTGCATTCATATCATTATTATTAAACATAAATGTACATAGGGTAATGAAGCCTGTCCCATTCCACCATTTTTCATACTCCCACCACTCCCCCTCTCATTTCCGTCTACATAATCTAAAGTTCATCCATTCTTCTCTCACTCCCCACCCCCCACAACCAAATTTTATATGATCATCCACTTATCAGGGAAAACTTTCAGACTTTTTTGGGGGGATTGGCTTATTTCACTTAGCAGAATAATCTCCAATTCCATCCATTTGTCTGCAAATGCCATGATATTATTCTTCTTATTCTTCTTTGGGTCTCTAAACCTCCAAACAACTAACTAACTAACTAAATAAATAAATAAATAAATAAGAGACATTCTTGGACTGATACAAAGAATAACACAATGCTTACTACTAAAAAGGATAGACCAAGAAAAAATGACCTATGAAAATATTTAAATGAATTGTAATATTAGAAAAGTATTTGAGCAATATTCACTTTAAAGAACACTATGTGAAGACAAAAAATGTTATAAATGATATCATAATGTGGTTGAGTCATCTAAAAGCATCATTAATAACCTACCCATACTAGAAAGCAATCTTATAAATTCCATTCTTAATGTAAAATATAGGTAGATAAGTTTCTATAGAAATTTCCTAGAAATTCAATACAACACAGTATTTTAAAGCAGAATTTTTCTTCATTCAATGTATAAATAAAACCAGTTTAATAAAAATTGTTAGGACATTACTATATTATAATGCCATTATTTTATAATTTCCGGTCTAGATTATTCTGCTAAGTGAAAGATATAATTAAAGTAATGCCATAATAATTTTGAGAAATTTTCTTTTTAATTTTTTTTAAGTTTTCATGATCATGTGTCTTTGCTAGATACCAATTTGTATGCAGCATGATTGCATTAAATATTTCTACCTCTACAAATAAAAAAGGAACTAATGTCTGAATTTTGTCTAATAAATTTAAATAAATACACTAGTTGAATTTTTAAAGATATAATAAGCTGCTTAATATGCAAGATGAGATTAATTATGTTAACATGAAAATTATAGTTCATTTCGTGCATACTGTAGAATATTTATATACCATAATAACCAGTGAGAGAAAAAGATAAATTATTTATAACACTGTAAAGTTATAATGGGCTCAAATATATAATGAAAAAACACTGTAATTAGTTATTGTGGAATTAAATGTCAGTGAAAACCATTAGATTGTAGCATAATTTTCCTAGTTAATAATTCAAAGCACAAATTGCCATTTTGCATATCAAACATACATAAATAATGTTGTAGTTTTTGCTCTGAAAATCATAAATTACTACTGAATAGATGTGCTATTAAATCACCTACATATTATGACTGCCCAATACTAATATTCTGCTGCACAATATACTTAACTTTATATGGTTTATGGAATTTGGAAGCTAATAGGTACTTTTAAAATCATTCCTGACTCATTTTACAAATAAGCCTTATAAGTTCTACAAAATGTACTTGTTCACTACGTACGTTTATTGTCTCCTGTTTAGCTATATTCACAACTTTCCTGTTTTGTCTGCATACCAGTGGAAGAAAAGCATCCTGATGCTGTCAACTGAGATTTCTGGGCTGTGGTGTTACATGCTTTAGTATTGATTCCCTCTCACAAAGAAAAAAACAATGGAGATAAAACCCATTGACTGAGAATGCACACAAGAATGATGAGTATAGTAACAATATTGCCTGTGGCTCAGTGTTGGTTCTCTTATAATATTATTTCTTTACTCCTCTTTTGAAAATAGACCTAATACTTAATTTTTTTCTATTAAAAATATCAATAAAGAGCATTAGTGTTTGACACAATTACTGACAGAAAGCTGAGCATAGGTTTGCTACCAACAGGGTCAGTTTACAAAGAATTTTTTTCCCATGATTTATTTCCTGTACTAACAAACTAACAAAATACCTGAGTCTAAATAATTAACAAAGGACATACATATTTCTCACAGTTCTGGAGGCTAGAAAAATCCAAGACTGAAGCACTGAAGGACTTTATTTTCTGGTGAAGCCTGGAAACTGCTTCCTAGAATCAACCTGGATGCTGGTCTTCACATGACAAAAGGCAGGACGAGGAGCCGGCTAAATGCTGCATGAAGCCCACTTTATAAGGGCCATAATCAGTCAGGAACTGGGAGCTCTTAGGGCCTAATCATTTCTCAAAGGACCCCCCTCTTAACACCATAACACTGGCAATTCAGTTTTGCCAGCTGAACTTTGGAAGGGACATGTTCAAACTTTAAGATGAGGGTATTTGCACATGGATCAGCCATGAATTATTTCTGGCAGTATAGCAGACTAGAGAGAATGTGTGAGATCTTGTGTTAAAAATCGCCTAGAAATTCTCAATAAAATATTGCCCATTTCCATTAGAATGCACACTGAACTCAAAAGTAAGTTACATGTCTTTTAAAAATCATTTAAAAATACAGTGCTATAAGTGAGCAAACATATGTGTTTATTCTTTTGTCAATGACAGAGGGACCAGGTGTTTCATGTCTGTGGAAATTTTGCAGAGGATGACATGAACCAAAACCAAAAAAGTGAAGTTCAAAGCCAAACAATATTTGCATTCACCATAGAGAGATCAGAAAGACATTTTTGCCCGATCCAGTTCTCAACCCTATAGTCTGGATGAGGACAAGAAAAACAACAAAATTATGTTAAAAAAAACTCAAAAAATTCCTACTTAAGCTAAAACATATTTGGGAATTTACATTCATAGTGTATTTCTGGTTCAGAAGTTCCACACTAGAAAATAAAATAAAGAGATAATATAGCTGGTTAATATAGTAGACTTGAGAAAATACAGTTTACAGAGACAGAGTCTCATATTAAACTGCAGCAAATAAGCATTGTTAATATCTAAGGTAAATAAATGATCTCAAATTACAAAACACAAGAAGCTAATACACAGTGAATCAGAGTCAGCCAATATACTATATAGCAGAAGTAACCACACCTACTTGGTTCAAATTAAAGTTGTTTATAACAGATTCAACTAAATAAATATATGCATTTAAGGCAGAAAAGAAGAATTTATTATGGAGGTGGAATTATGGCAAAGGAATAGAAAGGTTTTAGAAAAATGAAATAAAACTGCAATACATAAATTTTATGTATGTTAGCTAGGCGTGGTGGTGCATGCTTCCAATCTCAGAGGCTGCGGCTGAAAAATAGAAAGTTCAAAGAAAGACTCAGCAATTTAGCAAGGCCCTAAGCAACTTACCAAGACTGTCTCAAAATTAAAATTTAAAAGGTCTAGGAATGTGGCCCAGTGGTAAAGTGCCACTGGGTAAAATCCCTGGTATTAAAAAAAAAAAAGTATGTGTGTATCTATCTCAAGTAGATTGATAGCCATTGAGAATAAAATGAAGTGGCCATGTGAAGAGAGTAATCTATAATAGTAGAATTAGTGAACAATTGAGAAATTATTTTATAATAAAGCACTGAGGAATTAAAAAAGTATATTAAACAAAGACAACATAAAGTAGAAAACAGAATAATATAGGTCAACATATTTCTAAGAGATTCTTCAGAAAATGTTCATGATTTGGGGACACAAGATGATAATCAAATAAGCAAAGTCTATTTTCTGGAATTGCAGGTGGACAGGAATGCTCAGTTCTCTGTGTTACTCCATTTCATGTTGCCACAAGAAAATACCACAGGAATAGATAATTTATTTAAAAAACAACAGTTTATTTGACTAATGTTCCCAGGAACTGCAGGAGCATGTCAAGGACATCTGGCCAGGACCTCCTTGCTGCATGGTAGCTTGGTGGAAGGGGAAGTGGGCACATACAAGACAGGGACAAGGCTGAACTTGAAGCACTAACTCTCAGATGAAGAACCCACTGCTGTGGGAGCATTAGGGGGGCAGAGCCATGGTGTCCTACTCACCTCTGAAGGTCCTACATCTTCATACCGTTATAATGGCAGTTAAATTTCTAATGGAGCATCCAACACACAACCTTCTGAAATCACCCTCTAATTATAAACTTAAGTGATTTTTTTTCTTTTTTAAGCACTGGGGAGTAAAGTAGGAAATATCTACAAAAAATACAATGACAAAGTATACTTACAAAATGCAATAAATGAAGACAAAAGATGACTGGAAAATCAGGTTGGAAATGTGGCTGAGCACCACAGGGCTTGCCTTCCCCTGCGAAGCACTGGCTACCTGGGACGGGGGCAGGGAGGAGTACTAACTATAAAAGTGCAAAGTACAGGAGAATAGTAATAGTTTTCAAACTACTCTTCTATACCTAGCTACTTCATTCAAGGGTGTAAACAAAATGAAGATAATTCTAAAATAAATAAAACGTACATGATCAATCACCACCAACAGAGGTTTATAGACAAAACTTCTAAAAATGTACTTCAGAGGGAGGAAATTAAGTGAACAAAAGGCACTGGTGTGCAAGAGGAAAGGTCAAACATAGAATTTATCAAAGAGCATATTCTACATTTGGATCAATAATTCCACAATATTAAGCTTTATTATTATAAGTGATTCCAGATAGCAATATAAAGCAGTCACTTTCATTCTCTATCAAAAAATATGTATGAAAAAGCTCAGGGACAAGTTGAAATGATAAAAATACATGAACTATAATCAAATGGCACAAGAAATATAGTACTTGCTATTAAAGTAAATCACTGGCTTCCACTTGTCTTTTTTAGGTGCTATATCTACCCTGATTTAGGCAATGTAATTTATTTATCTTTCTTTTTGTGCATGTACTGAACCCAGGGACCCTTAACCACTGAGTCATATTCCCAGACCTTTTGTATATTTTATTTAGAGACAGGGTCTCACTGAGTTGCCTAAGACCTCTATAGTTTGCTGAGGCTGTGCTTTTAACTCATAATCCTCCTGCCTCAGCATCCAGAGTCCCTGGGATTTACAGTCATGAGCCATAGCACCTGACTAGGCAACCTAATTTCAATACTTATCAAATCATTTACATTAATGTCAAGAAATGTAGAATCAACCATCTCACATTTTTCTGAGAATATGTTATTTTATTTTGTAAGTTTTTCTTCTTAAACACACAATACTTTTGTGGATTGAAACTACTATTAACTTAGTGCTAACAGAGAGCGATAAATTAGTAGACAGAAGTTGTATCTATTAAAGTGCTTTGTAATTTTCTATTAAATATATAAACTTGAAATATCTGCAAAACATATTTGTTTAGGCACTATTTGATAAATCACAAATCTATCATTTTCCATTAACCTTCTCCTTTTTCTAGCTATACCAGAAGTTGAAAATGTCAATGCTCAATTTCTTGGCTGCTGCGCCCTCTTCAATTCCCCTCAGTGCTTGAAAAAGATTCCACTGAGTTACAAAGATGTTTGCAAGGTCTCATCTTCCTGGGAATTAGGGCCGATGTTTCCTTCTGTCTTGTTTAATTTGCCTATGCTTGGGAATAAAATTATATTGGATTTTGGGGAATTTTAGGGTCTTAGGGGATTTAGAACACAATAATCAAACAGCTAATCATACTGGATATAACCAAGAAAGGCCCTTGTTCTGGGGTGATAAAAGTATAACTTGGAAAGAAAGCTATGCTCATTTCCAGCAACTTATGCTAAATGTCACTGCGGATGGTGACTACTCCTAGATGACCTAGGGCAGAAAGACACGTTGTTCCCACCTTAACTCCAGACAAACAAGTCACAAACAAAGTTGTTAAGGCTAGAAAAATAGTCCCAACAATTCAGACATCATTTGGTAATGCTTACTTGGTTAATGGAGAACTATGGTATCCTCCTAGGAAACCAGCTTCTGGTCCCTTAGATTTAGACCCCCTTTATCTCCCACTGGCAGTATATGCCTTGGTTGGCATCAAGTATATTATAATGAAAAATGTACATGGAAGACTCATCTCCCCTTTTTAGAATATTTAAAATATGTAAAATGCTGGTTTTTGCTTAGTTGCTCTGAACAGCTTTCTTGGGCAGGACAGGCTAATGCTTACTGGGCAAAAGCAGGAGGTGTAATCTAGCAAGAGCTATTGTTCCTATTAAACTAATTATTAACCACATAGTGTAAGCTTATGTGTTGTTCATAGAAATGACTTCAGTGCACGATGTTACCAGTAATATAGAAAGTAGAACTAGTTAAAGATTATATGGAAGAATACTTAAAAATATTATGAAGAGTTGATAATATTTAATCTGCTAATATGTTTTGCCTGTTGTCTTGTAGTTTGTGTCAGTTTCCTTTTGTGTGACCTCAAGATATTGTACTCATGCTAGAAGCTAACATATAAAAATGGTGTGTGGAAAAAATAAAGTGAGAACACAACTTAGCCTCAGATCACTG
>JAJEJO010005778.1:365979-389805 GCA_020662805.1 Glaucomys volans | reverse complement strand
TCAGTTTCCTTTTGTGTGACCTCAAGATATTGTACTCATGCTAGAAGCTAACATATAAAAATGGTGTGTGGAAAAAATAAAGTGAGAACACAACTTAGCCTCAGATCACTGAGTCTGTGTTGCCTTGTTCTCCACCTCGCTGACGCCATCCCAATCACCAGAGAGCACCACGACCCTTTGTGCTAGGGCTGGACCTTGGCTTCCTGGAAATTAGAACTCATCATATGAAAATTAAGCAAATACCTTTTGGGAAGCTTTGAGAAAACTTTGTCTTCTTGATAAAATTGTTTGGCAAAGCAACCTTCCTGCACCTACAAAGAAGCTGCCCTTTGAGAAGAAGTGATAAGTGGGTTTGAGAGCCACCTAGTTTCCATGAGAAAAATATTAGTAATATATTATAGACAGTGGTTTACTAGTACTTATGCTGCAAAGATGAGTACTTTTAAAATTGGATTTGGGGGCATTTATTTAGATTTTAAGACAAAACCATCCTGGTTTAAACATAATATTTCATTTTTTTAAGCACCTACAGGAAGTGCAATGAAAGAGAAGAGACATTTTCAAATTAGCTTAACATAAATTATGGTACATGCATTTTATCATATCAGTTCTTATTTCTATGAATGGTTAAAGTATAATTTATCTTAGATAAATAGTTGTACATTTCATATAACTACCATTAATTTAATGCTTAGTAAATGGTCAACTTTGATATATTAATTTCCTATGCATAAATGTAAAAATTTTGATGACCAAATTAATATTTAAGTATACATCTGTAATTTTTTAAAAAAATTTTTGTGTTTTACAACAGCATTCTATATCCAGTTTTGCTTCTTAAGGAATCTTTCTTGAGAGAAAAGTAGAAACTGAACTAAATAAGTGTAGTTTAATTTGTTGACCAAAATTATTCCAAGTAATTATGGATTGACTTAACCAATCAAGTTATTTCACAAGTAAATGACTTCTTTTCACACTCTTTACTGACCTGTGGAAAAATACATATTTCTATCTATATTAATTATTTATCCTGTTTAATATTATATATATTCTCATGTGTGATTTTTAAAAAATAGGAATATACTACTTTTATAACTTTAAAGTATTATTTACAAGTACTAGTGCTTTTGAAGATTAAACTAAGAATATATATTTATAATTTTCCCATATTCTTTCTTTTTCCTGACATATATTATGGACTTATTCACTTGTTAATTATTTTCAAATTCTCTATTAGATGGATAAATTTTCCAGGTATTTGAAAGCTTAAGGTGATAAATATTAAGCTAAGAAACACACGTAGGGTTTCTGTCTTGCACTATACAAGTCATTACCTAATTGCAGAAACACTGTATATAGAATTTTGTAGATGATCAAAAGAGGCACAAATAAGTTAATAATTTAGTCAGTTTCACATAACTGATCATCAGTAGGTCCAATATCTGAAGAAACAGTGAGCTCCTTTTATTCTTGCCTAAATTTGAATGCTGAAGTTTAAAGGAATGCTGACTCTTCTAATTTACAAGTTCATAATCACTTGGAATAATTTAGTCAACATAATAAATTACAATTATTTTTGCAGTTTTGTTTTATACTTTTGTAGGGCACTTGTAGATTTCCCTGTAGTGACTACACAGATTATTTGTTGCAGACACGAGGTCACTTTATTCATAGTACAGAAACAATTTGACATTTTAATGACAAGTACAAAAAACAGGACAGTAAAGTAAAATTATTTTAATAGTTTTTAAGAAATGATTATTTTATGTTACTACTAAATCTCAAAATTAGTATGTAAATATTTTCATATTTACTAATGTTTATTTTAGTTCATATAAGCTTTATAAACAAATTTACATTTTGATTTTTAACTAATGCAATGAGGTTGAAAAATGATTAGCATTAAATTTTTTAATGTTAAAATGCAGAAAAAGCATCCAAATGACAATATATAAGTACAAATAACCAAAACGGGAACAGACTTCAAACAAATCAGCGAGCTTTCCTTTATTCAGCAGCAGAGTCAATCAGTCAGGCATCAGAGGGCCTCACTTTTGGAGTAGAAAATGGCCCCCAATTGCAGATGGAATCTGTTTTTTATAGGTTACACTAAGGGTGAATTAAACATTGGAGACTGAAGCAGGATGCCTCAGTTTGGACAATCAGCAAAGTTGTAAAAAGTTCAAAACTTGTTGTTAGTGGGAAGGGGTGAAAACTCAGAGCTCAGCTGGAATTCACTGTTCATCTTCTTCCTCTGGGATCCATTGTTATCCAGAGCTTCACTCTTTGCTTTTCTCCTTTCAGGACTCAGAGGCAATGGGAAAGTGTGAAAGTCCTGGGCCTAGTGTTCCGTCCCTTCAGGACTCACTGTTGGCGGGAAGGGATGAATGTTTATTTTTTCCCCCTCAGGGCCCATTGTTAATGGGAAAGGTTTTACTAGGAAAGGAATAATGATTGCTTTCATCCTCCCTCCTCCTCTGGGTCAGATGGTTTTCGGGGGTTGTCATTCTCCATATCTTTCATTCCAAGACTCTGAAAGGGGAATTAATTGGGGCAATGGTATCAGATCTGGCTGCTGCCTGCTGAGAAGGGATGAAGTAGAAGGACTCTTCCTTTCAGAGTTCTTGAAGGGAATATGGAGACACTCAACTGGTGGATGAGTCTTAAGTGGGGTATATGTGGGAGGAGCCTTAAGACTGTCATAGGCAAAGTCCTCCTTTTGTGGTTTCAGAAGATCAGACTGTGCTCTGATAGGCAGTTTGAACTGGAAACTGTTTCTGTACGAAATTGAGAATAGGGAGAAGAAAGGTTATTATAAGAAAGGGAGGATTCATTCTACTATCCTTCCTACCCTCACACCCCTTCCCCTCCCTTCACTCCCCTCTACCTAATATAAAGTAACTCTATCACTCACCCCCATTGTGAATTAGCATCCACAAATCAGAGAATACATATGGCCTTTGGTTTTCTGGGACTACATGACCAATATGATCCTACAACATGTATAATCAGAAAAAATAAGAAGTTATACTCCATTTGTGTATATGACATATCAAAGTACAAAAATGTATTCGACTGTCATATACAACTAATTAGAACAAATTTTAAAAATTAATAAAAAATAAATAAATAAATAAATAAATAAATAAATGTGAGGTTTAACTAATTTGCTAGTGCTGGGAAAACATTTTTCCAGTGTCAAAACAGGATATGTTCTTCTAAAGTGCCAGGAATCATACACCTAAAGTATGTAGCAGGTAAGATAGCTGGGATCTTATTTTCCTTAATAAGGCCATCATGCCCCACTCAAATTTAGGGTGCACTCTCCATGGTCTCAGGATTCTGGTCCTCTGGTGCACAGCCAGCATGATGAACTTTGGAACCATAGTTTCCTAATGTTTTAATCATCTCCATCCTGCTTGACAAACTCTGCAAAACAAGAACAGAGATAAAATTAATAGTATAGTTACATATAGTAACTCAGCCACATGTGTATAAAAGCATAAAGAATTAAGGGAAGAAATCCCTTCAGCAAGTCTGCCCCAAATCACTTCTTTATCAAAGTAGGTGTTTTTGCTTTAGCCATGGCCAGGATCTGAGATTGTCATTTTAACACATCCAAAGAAGCATTATGAAAATGATCAAGCACCATTAGGTGATTACATACATTTTGCCATTGAATCTTGGTATCATTATCTGGAACTTTAGTTGCACAAAATTGGGTAATGTTATAATGACATCGACGTCTCTGAGCCTATCATAAATCTTGTACTTGTTCTCCCAACCATGAAATAGAATCTTTTAGTTGCTGAATTTCACTCAAAATTTCTTGATCAATATGTACTTGAGTTTTCCAGGTCTCAGTAAAATTCTTTGAAATTGTTGAAGATAATGAGTTGTTTGTACCTGCTGATGTGCTACCACCACTGAAGTAGATGCAGAGGCGATGATCCCCACCAAGACAATGCCAGCTTCCAGCCACCAGAGAAAGTGTTTAGCATGGTGTTTCAGGTGCTGCAAGTAGTTCCTGCATGCATTCTACTGAAGGGGCCTCCTACATTGGTTCTTTAACTTTTACAGGGAGCCAGGTGGTTTCTGACCTTTCAAGAATCATAAGTTTGTTCTGAAATGTGCCATATAGTTTGACACATTGTTGTAGCATACAGTTCACAATTTAATATGTTTTGTGAGGCATTATATTGTATTTGAATGGGTCTAGACAATAAAGCCAAAAACTTAATATACATGTTGTGAGACAGAATTCCTTAAGAAAGAAAATATTAAGATAGCTAATATTTTTAAGGTTATTATATCAGAAATCATCATTTCAGATCCAAAATGGCTTCTGAGTCAGATCCACCATCTATATACCAGGTGGATCCAATTTACCCCTGTCTCTTAACGCATAGAAACAGCATTCCTTCCTGACTGATTTTGCAGGATGACAGATGCCAGAAAGTCCAATTAATTTTGCAAAGTTAGTACTGAATTGGAAACATGATGGATATTTTAATAATCTGTTCTGATAACACTGTATAGTAATGAACTGAGGTTTCCAATCCTACTGCTCCAGTGCCAATCCCAGCAGATGTTCCTAGCCCTATAAGTAAGGGAATAATTTAGAGGGCTCTCTTACATCAGATTTTTACCATTATCAGGGTAGGTAGACTTTTGGTTGTTAGATAAAATGACAATTAAATGAGTAAAAAGACCAAGATACAGAGGCCAATCCAATTTTTGGTAGTCATGGGTAAACACAAGGCTCACAAAAGAAACAAAAAGTTTCAAAATTTGGAAGGAGCTATCATGGGTATGGGAGTGACACAAGTGTACATCTTATGTTCTATTGAAAGAACTATTATTTTTCTTTCAAATGTCCAGTATGACTGTGTTTTGGTTATAGGTGATTGCTATATAGTCAAACTGGTCAAATTGACTATATTCTTATCTATTGTTAAGAGTCAGTTGCCTTCTCACAGGGATCACTTGGGAACCTTGAGAGCAGTTTCTTAGTTCTGCTAGTGCCATTTGCCAGCATAGGTCATGATTTTGCTGACCATGTGATTTCCATTAGAAGCATCAGGGATGTATCACTTCTCCAGTAACCTTCCTCTTTGTATCATGTGTGCACTTATCTGTTTTCCATTCTCCAGTGGTCTTATTAAATTCTATGATCAGGAGGTCATGTGGCCCAGAGTTGCAGAACCCTTAGAGAAGTCCCCTTCTTCCCTGAGTTCAAGCTAACTCAGAGGGCAAGTGTCAAATATTGGTTTTCTTGGTCCTCTTATTTTTAGACTTAATCTTGAACCCTTGGTCTTAAACATTCAGCAAGCCAATTTCATCAGTCTTAAAGTAAGAGCAAGGGGGTTTAACTTTAATAACTATAATTTTATGGTCATTTACCCCTTTTGTTTAATTGGGGTCTGCATTAGTGTGGGAGGTTAGCCTTATGTCCTATCTGTCCTGTAGGTGGTATCTTATTATCTCAGGTTAACCCAGGTTGTTTGTTTGTTTGTTTTAGAAGCAGTACTGCTGCAAAATATTAACAGAGAGCAATAGTAAAGTTTACAAAGAAAATACGAAATGAAATTAACAAGAATAAAACATATTTAGTTTGTCTATAATCTTGAAACTTGGTGGAGTTACACATTATATCCCTTGTACGGGATCACAGTTTGAACACAACTTTAAATGACCTGAAGTCTGTCCTATTTTGGAACCATTCTAACATGCAATAAGGTGGCAGGCAGAGCCTTGGCCCAGGTAGGGTGGGACCCTTCACAAATGATACAGCATTACATCTGAAACATGAACCAAAGAAAGGCTAAGAAAGCTTTTAACTTCCTTTTTGTGGAAACCTGGCCGAATGTTATGTTTCACACTATCAAACTTTAAACAAATCGGGCTTTCATTGTCTTTTCTAAATACTTTTAAATTTCTAGCCTACTGTAAAAAAGTAACATAAAATTCAGGTTCAGGTACAGAATATTAAATGATATAAATAAATATCAGATTAAATTTGCTATTTTTATAAATTTAAAATAACCATTACAGACAAGAAACACCAGCTTGATTTAAAAAAAAAAAAAGGCTCTTTTATGTCTCCTACTTTAAAGGCTTGTATACCTGGAAAATGTGAACACAATTAATATATTAAGAAGTCAATAAATAATGGCACCACAATTACATTGATGTTTTTCTTTAATCAAGGTTAGCTTTTAAAGAAAAACTTAGACTCTGCAATGTAGTGTAATACTTTAAAATATAGTTGTTTTGTTTAATCTGTGTTGTACAGATTAAACTTCAAAATACAGTTGTTTTTGTTTAATCTGTGTTGTACAGACCCTAATTCTTTCTCAATTAGTTTCCCTAAAGAATAAAATGTAACAGAAACAATGTTAAGTATAAATTAATGTTTTAAGAAATCCTGGTTACTTTCACAAATAGATTAAACCTTGGTTTTATACAAGCACATTTGTATTTGACCATAGGGGAAAACATTGAAAAACTTTAACTGATTGTGCCACATATATATATATAAATAACTAACTTAGTTACACACAAATTCATTGAAATTGACTCTTTACTTCCATACACCTTCTAACCACTTAGTCCCTCTTGTTGCTTCCTTCACCATACAAAGACCTTCTTATTCAGAAACATGGCCTTTCCCTTTATTTCCATACCTAGAACCTTCTAATTTTTCTTTCTTAGCTCTTGACCCTTTTTGTTTAAATTTCACACTGTGAAACAACTCTTGTAAATTTCCGAATTTAGAGAAATTACTTCATTTTAATAAGATGAAACACTTTATATTATTTATAGTGCCCTACTTAAATGCATTTGAATCTTTTGGACCCCTTGCACATAGAACCACACCTGTTTATTTACCAATTTGTGAAAACACAAACAATGCTCAAGTTTATCACTCCATGGAATTCAAGAAGTTAAGAGTACTTGATGTTATATTTAACAGTTACTATATTAACTTTGTAATTAGTCAAATGTCTCTAATAAACCCATTTATGATTAGTCCCATTTATGTCAAATCTAATTTACTTATTTTTAACTACAAGAACTAAAGTGTCATATAAGTGTAGTGAATAGTATTAGTCATCTCTTCCTTGTTGAATAAAAATCCTAGGAACAATGAATTTGTATATCCACATTTTATTAGTTTTCTGACCACTTAGAAAAACTTGTGTTAGTAATCTTAAAGATATTTTTTACTCTTATTTGTTTGCCTCATGTAAATTGAACTTTATAAATCATGTGAATTAAAGGTATTTGGATTCATTTTCTTTCAAATTTTAAGTTATGATCACTCAGTTATCTATATGCCAATTTTCATAACAGATATGGACACAAGCATACATCTAGACAAAAGACAATACACAAGTGTGCACACACACATGAGACAGACAAAGACCTTTTAGCTTTCTAAGTCTATTAGATTGAGAACTAACCCTTGAAGAATTTGTCCTCAGAAAAAAAGCAGTGTGAAAACCATTATAAAATAAGACTGATCAGAAAAATATATCAATTTAGGTACACAGAAAAGTATGAGCTCAGAAAACAATAGAATTAAAAAGAAGAGTCCTTAAAAAATGATATGGTCATTACTTACTTTAATAAATAATCATACAGTCTCAAATTACACTGAGTTCAGGTATTGTAATGAAAGAGGGGGAGAGACACAAAGAGAGAGAGAGAGAGAGAGAGAGAGAGAGAGAGAGCTAGCGAGCACACCAGCAAGCGAGAAAACACAAGTGAGGAGCTGGGGAATGGCTATTTCAAGCAGAAGCCTCATGCCTAGGGCATTTTAACCATTTTTTCCCTGGTTGGTAATCAGGCCAGTTTCAGATTAGGTTTCTCATTACTTTTGAGGATGAGTCTGCTATGTCAAGCTCCTTACTGAGACAGATCACTGGTTATTGAGTTGGTGTATTCCTTTATGAGATTATTTCCAGTATTATCTCTCCTCCCTCAGTGAAAAGCAGGGTAAATTTTTGCTCCATAGGCAAGCTGAGGGCAAGGGTCGAAGTAATTCTCTTTATCCATGACTATGGGTGGGGCCTCACTCAGAATGGAGGATACTAATTAACCTTTTGATAATTACTTTAATTAAGGGAGGATGTTTACCAGCTAATTGTGCCCTGAGAATTTCTCATTCACTTGCTGCATGGGATTTGGAAATCTGGCTGCACTGAGGAGAGGGGTGTTTTTCACTGGAGACAGTCCACCTTCCAGTGTCCCTGCTGCTCACTGGTGGGACAGGGCTTGGTTGGGAACCTTGGGTTAGGGCAAGATTTTGCCCAGTGTCCAGTCTACTCACATTGGAGGCAGGCCCCTGGGTGTCATAGAGGATCTGGTGGGACCTACCAATAGCAGTGGCTTTTTAGGGCTATGGATGGCTGAGGCCAGGAGCTGATCTTCAAGATGCCTCTTTTTTTCCTCCTTTTTGACCTTGTCTTCCCTTTTGTTAAAGACCTTGAAAGCAGTATCTAGAGGCTGCTGAGGAGCCTCAGGAACCTTCTCTAATGGTTGACGTTCTTTAGGAATATCAGGTGCAGACCTGCTGATAAATTGGACTGGGAGATAGAGAGTTCCAGCAGTAGTATGAAGGTTTAGGTGGTATATTTGGTAATAGCGTGACGAAAAAAGAAAGATTGTAGGTAGGGAATCTCAAGATTATTTGCTATTCCATTGGAGGTAACTTTTTAAGTCCTAGAGTATTTCTTTATATAGGTTCTCTACTTGGGCCATGGGTGCAGATAATAAAATTTGTATTGTCAAATTTGAATGCTGAGCTTAATGAGGTGTTCAAATTTTATGTCAGTTTGGGTGTAAAGGATCTTAAAATTACTAATAAACTCCCTAATGGAGAGTCCTGGGGAATGGACTGGGTAGTTCCCATCTTGGAGGAGCTTGACAGGGTATTCAGTTAAAGATTAGGGCATCCTCCAAAATCTTCCAAACACCAGACCAGACTGGTTCACTGGAAAATGGGGAAGTATTTTTACACAAATCACAATGATAGGGGACCCCCTGAGGTAATGGCTAAGTTTTGGGGCAGGGTATCTATCTGCTGGAGATCAGATAGAGTCTTACTTCTCTGAAGAATGGGAAGGCCAGTGTTGGATGCAGGAACAAAATGAAAAAGAGGCCTCTGATCTAGAGGTCTGCAGGGTGCTGGGGAAAGAATGGCAATGTAAGGAGGTCAGAAAAAGGATGCTTTCAGCACCAATAAAGAATCTGCTGCAGATCTGTGCCCCATGTATGTACTGTAAGGTCACAAAAACCCAGCCCAGAGCTGGGGTTGGTTTTGGGTCATGTATTCAGCAGCAGTTAACCACAGTGCACTCAGAGGGTGTGAAGGGTCTCTTTCTGTAGGATGGGGATGGAGGTGAGGGAAGCAGTCAGTTTAATGTGACTGTGGGGATGGAAAAGGGTAAATGTTTCCTTATTCCCCTTTCCAGTCAGGGAACCAACAGTTAAACACAAAAAGCAAAATGGGAACAGACCTCAAACAGATCAGTAAGCTTTCCTTTATTCAGCCTTTATTTCCTTCATCAGAGTCAATCAGTCAGGCATCTGAGGGGCTCATTTTTGGAGTGGAAAATGGCCCCCAATTACAGACGGAATTTGTTTCTTAGAGGTTACAATAAGGGTAAATTATCATTGGAGACTGAAGCAGGATGTGTTGGTTTGGACAGTCAGCAAAGAAGTTGTAAAAAGTTCAAAATTTATTGTTAGTGGGACGGGGTGAAAGTTCAGAGCTTGAATGGAATTCACTTTTTTTCTTCTTTCTCAGGGATCCATTGTTACCCAGAGCTTCACTCTTTGCTTTTCTACCTTCAGGACTCATCAGCAATGTGGAAATCCAGGGCCTAGTGCTCAGTCCCTTCAGGACTCGTATTTGTTGGGAAGGGCTGAATGCTTGCTTCTTTTTCTCCAGCCCATTGTTACTGGGAGAGGCTTTATTGGGAGAGGAGTAATGATTGTCTTTCTCCTCCCTCATCCTCTGGGTCAGATAGTTTTAGGGGGTTGTCATTTCCCTGTCCTGGAGGTTATCATTTTCCATATGCTTCACAATACAGGAAACATTTTTGTGCAAATTGAAATTAATGTGTATTTATTAAAATTTTAGAAGACAGATAACAATTTTTCTATTTTACTTTTTCTGACTACTTTAGTATGTATTTATATTTCCTACTCCAAATGGCAAAATTTATAATTCAATTTAATATTTATTAAATGAAGCTTTCGTACCAAATGAAGACCAATGAATTATATCTTAAGTATGTCATTCAAACCTTTCTGTGGATGATAAATTAATTGATTGAACAAACATTCAATGACTATGATTTCTCAGTCTGTATGAAAAAATTCCATTTAATTTCAACGGCACATCAGAACAAAAGAGTTCAAATGTTAGCATAATTTCACTTTTTAAATTCTTATTTGTAATATCAACCAAATGTTTATAAAATTTTGTTTGAGGTTTAAAATATACCTTCAACAATAAATCTATCAAGTCATTTTAGCTAGAAACCCTTTATCTTAGTAATTTTTTTATTCACCAAACATCCCTCCCTCCTCCTGGATAAAGATCCCGACTTATCCTTGTTGCAGTGGAGTTAAGTTCAGTCTGTATCCCGTGCAAGGTGTCATTGCACTGGTCCCAACACTTAGCACCAGAACCCTCTTGAATCATCTTTATCCCTCATCGTCTTTAACAAGCATTTGAATATTTTTATGTAGTTTTCTTTAACAACTGTAACAATTTCTCTCTGCAAGTATATATCGCATATTTATTAAAGGAGAGTGTAAATAAAGAAACAATTGCAAAAGCAGAAAAATCCTAAAAGAATTAATGTTGATTAAATCATGGATCTGATCAAGTCACTACCAACTTTAGGAACAAGAAGAAGCAATGAGGAATTTGACTTGGTTATTGAAATATCTATTGTGGGAGAATGTAAAAAGTTGCTTCTCAAGAAATGGCAAAATCATTGGACACCAAATGTACTCAAGCATTAAAATAGACGGATTTCTATTTTCAGAATGTTTCTCTCAACAACCTGTCTGATATCATCTATGACAACACTGGACTTAACCTTAAACCATATAGTCAGGAGACATTTTTTTTTTTAAAGATACTGAGAGTTAGGAATCCCTCTATAAAACGGCTATACCTACTCAGCCTTTAGACTTTCACTTAATTACCAGGGTCCATTAAATTGGAAATGACAGTGGTTCATAGTAGATGTAAGATGAACTCCAGATGAGTAAGGAAGTCCCTATCAAGGAAAACAACAGCAAGGTTACAAAAGAGGATTGCCTGAAGAAAAACAATCTAAATACAGAAGGAGAAAAAAAGGTAGGTTGTTTAGTGGGGCATATTTGGTATCCTCTAAGGTAAGAGAATTTAGCAACTTGAAAGAAGATAATGAATTGCTAGCTAAAAATTAAGGAAGGATATTTAGAGACGAATAATAACAACAAAATAAAAGTTAAAAGCTTAAAGTAGGAGTTTTAAAAAACAAATAAAATAAGAAACATTCCAGTTGTTGAAAAATAGGTATTGATTATGGAGCTGCAGAAGTTTAGCAAATTGAACAAGGGAATAGCACTTAGAGACTCAGGTCTGTACACATGTAAAAGTTTTATGTAAGATAGGCAATTCGAATTTATGCAATTCAGTGCATGAAAATTTGCTATTCATAGGGAAAAAAACTGGAGGCCTTCTATACACCATGTTATGCGTAGTAAAATTATGGATATAACTGGGTGCTGCAGCACTTGCCTGTAATCCCAGCAACTCCAGAGGCTTACAGAGAATGATCTCAAATTCAAGGCCAATCTCAGCAACATAGTGAGCATCTGAGAAACTTAGCAAGACCCTCTCTCAAACTAGTAATAATGAAAGGTCTGGGGATGTTGTTCAGTATACAGCGCCCTGTACTTAATTCCCAGTGCCAAAAAATAAATAAATAGAAAATCTAAATAAATATGAAATCTAATAGATTATTATTTGGAAAAAACATAGAGAAATTATATTTTTATTATATTAGCCACTTAGATTCTTTAAAAAGAAACAAATTTCAAAGTCTTAGAAAACTAGAAAAACATTTTATAAACTTGTTATTCTAAAAGATTTCTTTGAAAAAGGTTAAAAATACACAAAAAATTAAATAAATAAATGGAAAATCAAAATTTGTGAAGGAACAAAAAGAAGTTTAATTTGGTGATATTTTAAATGAGAAGAATATATTTTTATATATAGCATATGAAAATTTTTCATATAGAGCACGTGAAAACTTTTAAGTCTTTTAGATCATGTTTTTTTAGAAGTTATTGACTATAAAAAAGCATTTTAAATTCTTAGGCATAGAAATTATACCTATCACTACTGAAAAAAGCAGGTGAGCAATATAATGGTCCCCCCCCCTTATCACTGGTTTAACTTGTCACAATTTGTTACCTGTGGACAATAAATGTCCAAAAATGGGAAGTCCAGAAAAGAATTTTAATACAGTTGAATAAATGCTGTTCTGAACAGCATGCTGAAATCTTGTGCCTTCCTTCCCCATCCCACTGGGATGCCAGTCCTCTCTTTGACCAGCATATCCACGCTGAAGATGCCACTTTCCTGCTAGTCATTTTAAGAGTCCTCTTGGTTATTCACGTCCACTGTCCTTCATCACAGTGCTTGTGTAGTTCTTCTTTGACTTAGTAACAGCTTGAAAGGGCAAGAGTGGGGATGCTGGAAAATTAGATATGCCAAAGAGAAGCCACAGTGTTTTTCCTCTAAGTGAACAGATAAAATCCCCAGCATAATAAGGAAAGAAAAATATTGTATGCTGTGATTGCTAAGATCTATAGTAAAAATTAATTCCCTCTGTAATTGTTATGTAAAAAAAAATGCTAAATTTGTTGTTGCAATTTCAAACTGGGAAAGTTTTGGGAGTTTGACAATGCATGATACATGTTTATTTAAGATGGAAAAGACATTTGATAATAGGGTTTGATAACATTTGTGATTTTGTGCATCTACTGAAGTTCTTGGGCCTGTACAGATAAGGGAGAACAACTATACCCAGTAAAATTGAAGATGTGAGTATTTTACAACACAGCAATACCAACAATTGTTAAACATTGTGATGATATTATTGTACATATTTATTTACAATAAAATCAATAAAATCAATGAAAATTCAGGAATCATCACTTTTTTAAAAAAATTAATGTTTTTATTAGTTCTTTTGAGTTATATGTAACATTAGGGTTCATTTGGATATAATTATAAAAACATGGAATGTAATTTTCTCTAAACCAGTCCCCATATTTCTCCTTTCCCTTTCCTTCCTCTCCTCCCTCCCCCATTCCTTTCCCTCTACTCTACTTACTTTTCTTCTATTTATTAATATTTATTTATTTATTCATTTATTTTTAGTTAGTGTAGGTCATATGAAGAGGATAAAGAAAATAAAGCTAACCAAATAAATAGGTTATTAAAAATGGCACTTTTCTCCTATTTTTAACTAAGATCTATTCACTGTGAAAAAAGATGATCTTTTTTGGTGAAACATTATATACATATATTTACATACACATACTTAACATGTTTAGTTTATATTCATATATTTTAATATCACAGAGATTATCAACTAAATTTTCAACATGAGGCAGATGGGGTACTCAAATTATGATATTTCCGAAAGATTTTAACAATGGTACTATCTATAAAAGTATGGGCAGGTATAGATGGAGCAAAGAATAGACTAGTTAAGTGCACTGAGGTGCAGGAGAAAGAAAACTACCCTTAGACTGGGAAAAACAGAGGAAGTAGTGAGGAAAAGCAGCACTTACTAGAAAACAAAAGTACATCATATGGAGAAGGGAGCCTTTAAAGAAGAAATATTCTTTATTTGAAAATCAAATATAGCAAGAGGTTAAAATGGTTAAAATGGCCAGGCTCCGTGGTGCACACCTGTAATCCCAGTGTCTCAGAAGGTGAGGCAGGAGGGTTGTGAGTTCCAAGTCAGCCTCTGCAATGGAGAGGCTCTCAGCAACTCAGTGAAACCCTGTCTCTAAGTAAAAATACAAATTAGGGCTGGGGGTGTGGCTCAGTGGTTGAGTGCCCCTTAGTTCAATCCTAAGTACAAGGACAAAATAAAAAAGGTTAACATGATTAATTTAGAGCACATTTTATATTATTTCCTGTTCATGAATTTTAAATGAATGATCCTAGCTGTCTTTTTCAACCACCAGCTCCTACAGAATTTTCCTCTATCAGCACCTGGATGGGAGATTTCTTTTTTATTCCTGGAGAATGTCCTATCATTCATTATTACAGGAAGTTATTCTTAGTAGTCTTATTTTTGTTGTGGTTTTCATTGACAAGAATTATTAGACAAATCTAGAAACTCAGCCCATCCCCTGAATTACAAATTTAATTATCCTTATTCAAATTTTATAGCAGCAACTCAGTTTTAATTAATAATCCAGATCAATTACATTGACTGGTAAACTCCTCCATGTGTGTTCATTTCATGGTTTTGAGATTTTAAAATGACCAGGGCATTGACTTAGATTCCAGTTCAGTTTACCAAAAACTATGATAATCTTCTCCTTTGGAGAAAAGGTTCACATTTCTTCTTCGCAAACCAAAATCTTTAAAACAATGGAAACTGAGGTTTTGGAGACAAGCAAAATGACTTCACAGGGAGGTTCTAATGCTACGTCACTATCTTTGATGGTGAACCTGTGCATCCAGACAGTTGAGAAGGACCGTACAACACACTGCCTTATGACTTACGGCACAGGCTGAATCCCATAGAGTTTTACTTCAGTTTCACAAATGTATTGTCTTCCAGGTGATGCCCTAAGGGAGCTCTCTCAGCTGGCTTTGGAGTGATAAAATGAATTCCATGGGAGTGAATTCACTGCCAATATTTCTCTGATGAAAAATAAACCCATTGATATGAGTCATTACTGTACAGGACACATGGAAAAGCAAAAGGCATTCAGAAAACTCATTGATGTTGGTACTGGCAGGAGCACAGCATACATATCTGTCAACATACAGAAAATGAACTACTCTCCTCCATTGTAAGAGGATCTCAATAAAATCGATATGTAAATACTAGTTGACTGATCACCCCACAGAACAAGACCATGTTAGGAAACTAACAATGACTTCTGAATGTTAAAAATTTTAGAACTCCACAGAGGATTTAACCAAATCAGCATTAGGTAGCGAAAGCCATAAGTTTGAGACTGTGGATAGACTCTTCCCTTGCCAATGTATCTAACTTGTTCATGGGCCTTTAAATCATCTTTAGAATGATCAGGCAAAGAGACTGCCATCTTCCACAGGTTAAGCTACCTTGGCTATCTGATTACTGAGATCTTCCACTGCCTTGGATATCAGTGTTTGCATTCATTTGCCATCAAAACAACATCCAGCTTGATGTCTACTTTAAGAAGTCCAACTACAGACATTTTATCCATATATCCTGGCTACAATTTCCCAATGCTATTATATTTAAGAAATTGAATAACTTCCCACTGGTCTTGCACCTCATGCAGATTCATGTGGTATCCTTGCCAGTGTTCCTTCTTATTATTAAGGATATTAGGAAGTAGGAAAAAATCAATAATATATAGCTCATTGAATCATGAGCTACTTTCTCATGAAGTTTACTTTAAGCTTCTAGCCCCTTGATCCCATTTTTCTGTTTACTTTCTTTAATTTATAATACTATGCTGCTTTACATGACCAATCTTATGATTCAGATCATGGTGATTGTCACTCACTCTTGTCAAGATCCTACTCAAACTATCAGTTTCATATATTATCAAATAAAAAGATCAGAAAGCATCACTGCATATAATATATGTTGTTTCCAAATGTTGTTTCTTTTTTTAATTGATGAAACAAGATGGAACATCATGTCTTGCTCATTATTAAGAAGAATAATATCATGTGCCTCAGACCACTAATTTAGAAATGTAGTGATTCTCATTCTTCACATGCCGTTCCATTGCTAAGATGTGGGCTGCTTAACACTTCATATTCAGTGTGTAATTAGCATAATATCATCAACATAATAGTCACTGTGATCCATTGTGGGATTTTGTTACAAAGACTTTCTTCCTAGGTTTTGTTATACAAATAGTAGCATTTTTATTCAGTTCTGAAACAAATTAAATTTTTGCCTTTATTTACCCTTATTTTATAAGTACAAATTGCTTGGCATTTTTCTTGTTAATGGGAATGGAAAGGAAGCATCTTCAGCAATTCATATGACATGGGCTGTGTTGAATAAAACACACCATATCTAGAAACACAATATATCCAAAAAGAAAGCTTTGATTGGCATCACTACCTGATTTAGTCTGCAATTATCAACAATTATTATTTTTTACTCAATTACTTTGTGGGTTTGTGTGTTGAACAAGCAAGCAAGTTAAACAGGAGATTAGGGATCAGTATTCTTGCATCTCTCAGGTCTTTGATGATGGAAATGATCTCTTTAGATATTTGAGGCTGCAATTGCTTTTTTGGATTTACTAGTTTTATAGGAGTATGTATTTCTAGGGACTTGCAGGGTGCTTTTTCTGCCATAACACACTTTACTTTGTGGATAATGAAACCAAGGTGGAAATCCTTCTAGTTTATATTCTGAGATTTGGAAAATAACACCAGATTTTTCATCAGTCTCAAAGGACTCATTATTATATTTACCTGGGCCAAGATTCTCTGTATCACCTGGCTCATAAATCCCCTGTTTGGTAAACCAATGTAGCAGTGGGTCTTTGGGAAGCACTGCAGACTTAAAAGTAACCTCACATATCCTCTGAAAGTTTTGGGTAACACTTCTTTACTAGAGCTTTGTGACCCAAGTGAATAGCTGAGATCTGCCTTTGAAATACTTTGATGAGAGTTTGCTCTTTAAACTTATGGTCAGGTTATGGGATTCTCTTAAAGTATCTCCTTCCCTGCTTTGTCGGAGTTCCTGTTGCATAAAGCAACATTTGGGATTTTTTAGTTAAAAGGTTAGGTGTCCTCAATGGCTTTTGTGAGTGAGGGTTCTATATCTATTACGCTGTTTATGCCTCAAAGAGTCTGGCCATCTCTGACATTTATAGGGACCCATAATTGTTGGTCTACCACTGTAGATTTCATTCTGCCCCCTAGTCTCTGATGGATTCTTGCCATTTGGCCTTGGAGATCCCATTTTTCCTTATTGAGATCACAGATATCAGTTAAAATCAGCACTGGCCTCCATCATTTCCAGGTCACAAATAACATTTGTGGAACCCTCCATTGGTACTGGTAATGGATCTTCACCCTTCTTCTGTCAAATTTAAATGGCTTGATGAAATTAATATGGTCTAGTTCCTCTCTGGGTGGTACCTATGAATAATAGCTCCACCATGATTTTCTCATGTAGATGGGATGCAGGTAAAAATCAGATTGGAAGACTGATTTAAAATATTAATTTTTTGTTTCTTCCCTTGTTGCAATTCTTAGAATCTGACTCTTTTTCATAAATTTTAATTGGTAATAGTACAAATTAAAAGTGCTTTTTTATTTATTTTTGTATTCTTAATTGATATCCAATATTCCTAAAATATGTGCTATAATGCTTATGAAATGTTCATGGACCAATATTAAAATTTTCTGCCAGCACATATTAGAACTGGAGGATATCAGACCTCAAACAAGCCAAATTCCCTGGAAAATAAAGCAGGTATGTATATGAATAAAATTGCAGGTGATAGTTGTACCTCCTAAAATGTCATATGATGGTATTTAGAATATTCAGAATTTAGAATTGCATTAACCATCCAAAAAAGTTCTTGTGGTGCTTCAGGAAAAGCAAAGTTGGAGTAAGAGAGAAAAGGTGTCATATTATCCTTATAACAACTCCCTTTTCCTTCAATTAATGAAATAGTTTTCGTACTGCTTTACCAACCTCCACTGTACTGTTTACAATTCATTACGTATTTCCTTGACACTTTAAGCCAGCACAGTGGTTGGAGTACACTTGCTAAGTTCTTTCTCAACATAAGAGAAAATGCATTAAAATGACAGCTACTTTAAACTAAAACCGAATCTAAAATAATTGCCAGTTAGAATAGCTGAGATAAGTGATAGGTTTAGGATGTGATCAGGGATAGAGGCTGGGGCTGAGCTAGGCTTTGCGATGTGACAGGATCAAGCCATTTAGCACGTCCTCAGCACTTACAGTTTCTGTTCAGGCCAACTGTTCCTTCCTTTAACATATGCTTGTCTGCCTGGGGGCTTTCACTCCAAGTGATAGGGATTTAATAATGAGTGGTGCTGATAGATAAATAAACCAGCTTCCTCACCCCATGGGAGGGGCATCAATCATTAAGGCACATTTCATATGGTCTTTCAAGGGCTCCTGGGGGCAGTCTCCAGGGGTCTACAGTTACCTGCTTCTTAACCTAACTATATGTCAGCTTACATTCATTTCCTGATTTACTAACCCCCACCTAAACATTTCCTGACATCCCCTCAAAATGAGCTTGTTCTCAAAACTCTCTAAAGCACAGTTTAAGACAAATAAAGACTAACATTATGAGCTTGATGACTTTTAGTATTTCTAACAGATTTTGGTCAAATTAATACTGTTAGAATTTAAAATAGTTTAGCTTTCCCTCCTACATTTAGAATTAAAACATACTGCTTAAGGAGGGAAATAAATGTCCATTTAATGTGCAGAAAATTAGTAAAAAAATTGAAATTTCTTTGCTTAAGAAAGTTAGCACTGGCTGAGAGTGAATGATGAAGTTGGAGACATAGAGAAAATTATTTACTGCAATAAATGAATATATTTAAGCAATTAATTTAGAATTAGAGCTGCTGTTAAATATTATTTTGGGGCAATTCTTTCAAAGTTTTTTAGGGTAACAAAGTGAGATCTCAGTTAATGGCTAATATATCTGCACAATTAATTTCTGAGAATTCATCTCCCCAAGATTTTATTAATTTAATATCTGGCAATATATTTTATTTTGACTTTTGATTTAAAATTAGCAACTGTGCTAAGGCAAATCACAAATCAGCAAATATTATAACCATGCATTCCTCTTGAAGATATTGTACTGAGTATTGAATATTATTCAGTTCTTAGTATAAACCTATGCATTTATAGATTGTTAACAAACCTCTAGAATTAAAACCTCATGAAGACTGACCATTGTGAACACTAAAACAGGTTATATACAGAACAAAGAACAAATCTCTTTAGAGAGCAAAACTGAAATGATTAAAAGTTGATCATGTAAAATTTTAGGGAAAGGCCAGTTGGACAGAATGTGAATGTGCTTACTTTATTTTGTTCTTCCATAATTGAAAATCAGTAGGAAATATAAAATAGAACTATAATTATTTTTTGAAAAATGAAATAAAAAAGACAGTGCCTACATTTTTCATTATCATAGAGAATGATTCTAGAAAGATTTACTTTAAGCTCTGAAATTTAATCCGATTCTGTCAAACTCAATAAAATTTAGCCAATTTTGTTAATCAGATAGCTAGTAGGTAGTCAGGCTTGAATTTCTGTCATTTTATTTGTACAGATAGAGAGAAACAGAATCTTAAACCATGGTAACAACATTTATTTGTGAATAATAGTACTTCTGGGCTTTCGTTCTTCCTTTTTGTTTCTACATTTCTCAAATCCTTCAAAAGAGACATGCATATATTTTTAAACGTCACACAGCATTATTACTACTTTGAATACTTGAAATATGTAACACCATAGATCGTCTTCACAGGAGAATAACACGTTAGAATGGCAATTATTTCTCCACTCCACTCATCTGCATTTCACAGTAATTCATAGAGTTAATCACACATAAAGACCTTCCTCTAAGCTCTACAAATGTTTAAAACCATGTGTCTTAATTTAGATACATGTTTCATGTTTTATCACCATGCTTTTTTCCTGCATTCTATCATCCAGTTATTTAGGAGAAATTTGTCACCTCTTTGAAAATCACTTTGCTGCTTTGTGGCTTTAATGTGCTTTACCTTCCGGGAGTAACCACTATTGATTTTATTGGACTTCATGTGGAGAGATTACCATCTTGAACTAAAAATACAGAATTCTGCCTTTTTCCTTCAGTCAGATCATCTTCATATTCTAGAGTTGACAAAACCCTGTGTATCATTCCTGAAAGCCAATGTCCTTTCTGCAATGAATGAAACAATGACTTCTATTGCAGAAATTCAAGATGGCTTACCTCAGCCACTACTCACCTATCTTTCCTACTCCTCATCTCAAGCATTATTCACCTCTCACTATGAAATCCACTTAGTCCATCCACACCACTGCTCTCCAGCAAATTCACCCACCGTCATTCACATGGCCTACCTTAGCCTCTGCTGTTTACTATCCGTCCCTGCCATAGTCACTCCTAAAATCCCTCATCTGTCTTTATTCTCCAGGGATATTGCTCATCTTTTTTCTCTGTAGTCTCTTACTCACTGAAGAGTTCATAAACAACTCCTTTCTGATCTTCATCAAAAAGATTTCCACAAAAAGGCAGCAATTTCTGCTTCTTTGATAATTCTGTAGGGTTTAGCATCCACTTGCATAGCAATAACCCTACTCATTAATTACATTGGTGACCTTTGGTTTTAGACATTTTCAGTGACTCTAAACTTAGTTGCTGTTAAAGTACAGTCTTACTTATAGTGATCTGAACTAATGGGGTACTGTCTATTATTTTTAATTTCACACTATTTAAAAGAACATGATTTTTGCCCCTCTTACAGCAAGTTTTACTGGGGACTAAAGAACCAAATAACATTAAATCAAAAAGTTTCATAAATTTTTTGTATCCTAATTGTATCTAAATAAATGAAGACAATTTAAAATTATATTTATAATATTGTTTTTTAACACCTAAATATATGAACTATATTAATAAGATCTATAGTCAAATTCTTACATCTTTGGATTTTGTAATTGCATTTGTGAGGTGACTTCAGGATAGTTTCAGTTGTTTAACTAAACACGGCTTTGGTAAATCCTATCCCATTTGGAAATGAATTTAATATATTTGCAAATGCTCTGAGTCTGCAGTAATCTTATTTCTCTAAAGTGTTACTTTACTAGCTTCCACCTTATTGTTCACCTCTGCCACTATTAATTTAATAACAAGTTAATATGGTTACATGACTTTAAAATAAAGTGATATTTTTACACAAGTTGTTAACCATCATCCTAAACTATATGGCAATTAGAGTGTATACTTTCTACTCTAGTCAAAACAACTGTTGATAGAAATGCCACATGTGATTCTGCTATTTCACATTGATCACTTTAAACAAGGTTTTATAACCTTTTATGGATCTCTTGCACAAAGCAAATAATCACTGGAACATTTATTATGGTATTTTATATTTTGATCATCCTCACAATGGTGCAAAATGTGAAGAAGGAAAGTTAGGATTCCTTAACTAGGTTTGGAATTAGACATAATAATGCTTTTTGAATGTACCCTATTTGGAGGAACAATGGTCAGAATATGTATGAAAAAGTTATTCATTTTCTTGTTTGAAAAGTAAAGACAATGACAACTACACCTGTTTTGCAATACTTTCATTTGGTCTTCACATAAGTGACTTCACTTTTGTAAAACACCATTTTTCTTTCTTAGTGTGTAAATGTTAAATCTTAAATTGTGGAAAAACTATAAATTATGTATCAGTTATCTATTGCTGCAAACCATACTACACTAAAATGTAATGGCTCAAAACCAAAAATATTTATTACATACAGAATTTGAAAGGCAGTGATCCAGGTGCAGCCCAGCTGGATGCTTCTGGCTCAGGGTCATCATGAGGGTGCAGGCAAACCTTTCAGCTGGGATCACATCTTCTGAAGTCAGATGTACTCATTTATTTGGTGGTTGACACTGACTGATGGCCAATGCCCTGATTCCTGCCATCTGGCCTCTCCTTAGGGCTGCCTTAAGTAATGTGAGGGCATAGTAGTTGCTTTTTGCAGAGTAATGAGGTAGACATGGACATAGATTCAGATAGAGATAAAAGTACAGATAGAAACAAGGTGGGAGTTTCAGTCTTTATAACCTACTCTGTGCAGTGGTGTAGTAGTAGCATTTTTTTTAAAGTGCAGTTTTATTAGAATATGATCTGAATGTACATTTAACTGAGACAGACTCAAGATGTATTGGTAGCACCCACAGGCTGCTTTGCCTGCATTTACTTTGCCTGTTTGTCTGTACTATGCAATCCGCTTAGAGTCATGCATCAAACAGCAGTGCTACCTTCTGAAAAATATGATGTTAGGTGATTTTGTCCTTGTATGAACATCATAGAGCGGTGTCCCCCAAAAGCTCATGAGTAAAACAATGGAAGAAGGTTCAGAGGAGAAATGATTGGAATGTAAGAGTCTGAACACACTCAGTGATGTACTCCCCTGATAGGGATTGACTGTGTGGTAACTGAAGTGGCAGAGTGTGGCTGGAAGAGGTAGGAATTGGGGTGTGGCTTTGGATATATATTTGTAACTGTCAAGTAGAGTCTACCTCTGCTTACTGATCAGCATGTGAGCTCTTTCCCCCTGCCACTCTGTTTCACCATGATGTTCTACCTCATCTGGAGACCCCAGGAATGGAGCCAATCCCTTATGAATAAGACCTCTGAAACCATGAGCCCTCAAATGAACTTTTTCTCCTTTACAATGGTGCTTGTTGGGTCCTTTAGTCACAGCAGCAAAATAGCTGACTAATAATAATTAAAAAAAAAACAGTGAAGTGGATTTCATTCCTCATTAGTCATTTAATTTTTAGAAATATTTTTATTGTGCTAAAATATTTACAGCACAAAATTTACAATGTTAACTACTTTGAAGTAAAATTCAATGTTATTAATTAAATTCAGAATGTCGTACAATCATCACCACTATTTAGGTGAAAGATCTTTCATTCAATACAGGCACACTGTAATCATTAAGCAACAACTACATATTCCCCGCTTTTCCAACCCCTGATAATCATTAAACACGTACTGTTATGAACTTGCAATTCTTAATATTTCATCAAAGTAATATCATATTTATTTTATTTTGTCTACCTTACTCATCATAACATTTCAAAGTTCATTGATGCTGCAACTTATATGAGAACTTCAGGTTTTTATTATTATTTATAAAAACTAACCCCTTGTATGTTTATACCCTGTATGTGTGTGTGTGTGTATGTGTGTGTGTGTGTGTACTGGAGATTGAACCCAGGGGTGCTCTACCACAAATTACATCCCTAGCCCTTTACATATATTACTTTGAGACTGTCTTGCATAGTTGCTGGTGCTGGACTCCAACTTGACATCTTCCTATCCAAGTTTTCCAAGTTCCTAGGATTAGAGGTATGTACCATGATGCCTTGGATAATGTTTATATGTTCATCTGTTGAGAGTCACATGGGTGCCTGTAATACCTGGGCATGTGAGGCTGATACAGGAGGATCTTGAGTTCAAAGCGAGCCTCAGCAACTTAGTGAGGTGCTAAACAACTCAGTGAGACCCTGTCTCAAAATAAAACAAAAAAAGGGCTGGGGATGTGTCTCAGTGGTTGAGTGCCCCTAGTTCAATCCCCAGTACCACCATCTTGCTAAAAAAAAGAGTCACATGGGTTGTTTCCTATGATTTGACTTTTTCAAATAGTGCCAAAATAAACATTGCCTTACTGTATCTTCTTGATTCTTTTCAATTAATTTGAGTCCATATAACTGTGAGTGGAATTAGTGGATTAC